>APFE030621959.1:317554-378455 GCA_000404065.3 Pinus taeda
TTCATTGGCTTTGCAATAGTCTTGGTACTTCTTCAAGAATATGTTCTTCATGTCCTCCCATGTTTGGATGCCATTCCCACCTAGGCTCATGAACCATCGGAGAGCTGCTCCTTTTAGAGTAAGAGGAAACACTTTCAATCTTTGATCATTAGTACAATAATCATATCCTCTACAAAGTATTTCAAACTCAAACAAAAATGTATGTGGATCTTCATTTGCTAAACCATGAAAAATTGGTAAAGATGGGGGAATTATGTGCATTTGTGTCACTCCTCCTAGATCTTTGATAGGAAATTCAAAAGTAGAAATGTGAGCCATTTCTTACCATAGTATAAGATGTTCTTCATGTGTTTCTTCGAGGCTCCTTCTTCAAATGTTCCTGTCAATCGGTTAGTGAAATGGGTGGTGCTTACATCACCACTTGAGGGAAATCATGAGATTTGTTTTTCAAAATTTCTACTTTTTCTAGTCATTCACACAAAAATTCAAAAATCTATTTCTACCCTAGGTTCTTTAACAGTTCTATTGAAAAGCGGGCAGGGGAGCAGGGCTTTTACATGCTCCGTATGTAGGTTCTTACCTTCTGTTTTTAATACCCAATTCTTTCCTAACAGACACTCATCGAATGCAAACTACTCTTTTAAAAATTGCTACACTCTCCCCAGCAACGACACCAAAATGTGGAGCGATAAAAAGGTGTCTTTGTAACTCCTAATTACCTCACATTAATTGTCAACCCAAGGACGATTTTTTATTTCAAGAGTGTACTTATTCTGAGGCGGCTATTTACTCAAGAGTAATGTTTTGCAGTATTATAGTGCTTAAAATAGAAAAGTAAATGAATTCTTGGAAAGAAATCTAGCTACAGCAAAATACCTTGAAGCCTAAATCATTCATTCGGAAAAATAAGCAATGTATCAGTCAAGGGTACAGTAACAATAACTCATCCCTTTGGAAGTTGATATAACCAAAAGTAATCAAGGAACAGATCATCAATCTAGGGATTAGACAGCAAATGTCAATGCCCACTACAGTCTCAGACCGTTCTTCACCCCAAAACAATCAATAACGCAAATAACAGGAAATGAAACAACAAATGTTCTAAACTAAATCATTCACCCAAACAACCATCAATCGAGGATACAGTAGCAATAACTCATTCCTCTAGATATTGATGCAATTGAAATCAAACCAGAACAAGACAATCAATCTGGGAACGAGGAAGCAATAACCAATGTTCTCTACAGTTGATAGTCCTGCTTTAAAGCAATTAAAAGGAAATCGAAATTGAACTAAAGCTACTATTGAAAGTAAACTAGGAAAATGCTTTGAAAGCAAACTCTTGCAATTAACCAACATAAATGAACAACAAAGGAAATAGATAGCAAACTATAATTAAAGAAATAAAATAACCAACAATCCATAATGAATATCAAAGTCTGAAATGAACGGCGAAGCTTTACATTTGAAATGAACAACATAACAATATACATTGAGAAGAATAATAATCTTTGTTATGATGGAAAAGAAGAGCCACACGATTCAATCCCAGCTTGTGCAATAAAAAAATTTCATAAAATATTATAACAGCTCGCTGCAAAAACATGAAATTGTTAGGCAATACGATTCAAATAAATACGAATTAAATCAAGCAATCACACAGCATAAATTGGAAAGATATAATACACAGCAACAGCGTAATCCACCAGTGGCTGGGCCCTTAGCCACCAGCGGATGTTGCTGGGCTACTTCAGATCAGGTGAATGAACAACAACTCCCAAATCATATATTAATCATCAAATTGTGAAATCATTACAACAGCTGAAGCTTTGAGAATTACAACATGCAACAATTCCTTCTTCTTCCTATCCTATCATGAATAATCCATCATCATTCTTGAATCTCTAAGTCTGAATCCTCAATTCTCCATCTCTAAATTCATCATCTCTCTCTAAATTAATCGTCCCCAAAGTCATCCCCCTCTCTGGGTCTCTATTCTAATTTAAATGCAAAGAGAGGAGAGAGTGGTTACAACTGTGATAATTACAATATGATCATTATTACAAAATTCGATTGTTTCCAACCAATTGATCAACAAGAAGATATATTTCCATCCATCTCTCAACAAGAGCAGGGTGAATTTGGTCTTTGCAACTGAGATTTGGAAAACGGCCGCAACAGCAAATAAGAGAAAATCGTGCTCAAAGAACCCTGCGTTTCTCTCAATACAAGCCGAATTTGGGAAAACCATTCATTATTAAAGTTAATTGGGTCCATTCTGGACAAAACCCATGTTCCCAATTTTCCAGATTCTTCTCCATTTGCTCAGAATCTCAATCGCAAAACTGTCACTCCTTCTTCCAACGAATTTCTTAGTTGGCGCTTTTAAAAAATCAAATCTTCAATCTAGAAATTATCTTGGATGTTAAAATTGGTGAATAATGTTATAACCAACTTATTAAAACTATCATTGATAAAATAATTCATAATCATAAATTTATTAGAAATAAAGGAAGATAAATAATATTCATCCATAAGAGCATAAATCATTTATAAAATGGATTTAAATGATAAATTATAACAAATGATATAATAGAGGAGTAAAAATGGATGTAATAAGTGTTACAAAGTGGTCGTATTCATGGCCCAACATTAGTCTTTTAAGCTTCACTTTCCTTTCTTTCAACCCAATATTGTGTTTTTAATCCTCCACCTTATATAAATATATCATATGCAAAGCAGTTTCCTGAGCCTACCTCTTTTCAAGCTTCAAATTCGACGTGGAAAAGTCCAGGCTTCCCTACTATGGAAATTTGTGCCGTACTTCCTATAGAAGACCCCCCCGGTTCCTGTACAATGCCAATGCACCTCTAAGCGAGCCTGATACGCAACAGAATCTCGAAGACAAGTAGAAAACCTGGTGGAGGACGACTAGTTAATCATTTTGTGGAAGCGGAGGACACATACTTCAGTTGAGGATGTTGCAAGTGCAAATGAACAACAGGTGGTGTGAGTTTCAGCCGAGCATTTTTTTAATTGCATTGTGATATGTGGTGAGGAGATGAGGTGGCAAAAATGTGCATTGGCCCATGCAGAAGACAGTGCTATCATGAAACATCATGTTTCCTACCTGTGATCATTCCCATCAATTACGTTGAAGGTTAAACAGTCACCACTACTTGTTTCCATATTTCCTCCTGAGATGGCTGAGCACACATGTCATATTCACCCACCAAGCGCTGTTTGAACTGGATGACGGTGGCCAGTTAGCTGGCCACCAATTCTTTTAATCACAACCATCTCATTGCTCACGCAGTTTTCAAATTACATTCATGCTATCAGAGGAACGAGTTTAGTCATGTACCTAGAAGTCGAATGTGGTTGTTGTGAGGTGCTGTGGCCTTTCCTTCTGCTGCATGCATTTGTTTCTATGGTTGCATGATGGCTTGGTTGTTGATTCATGGCTGTTTTTCTTGTGCAAGTATCCTTTGGCCGGATCTAAGCTACAAGAGCTTGCTTCAACGTTCAAATTTTCACCCTCATGCTGTTGACACTAAATTTTGACAAGGCAACAACTTGTTTTCTCCATTTCTCCTGAACGATAGATCAGATCGATCTGAAACTTTCGGAGAATGTTTTTATCATCATTATGCACCTCCCATAGCAAAATTATGATCAATGGATGCATGCATATTGAGAAAAACTGAAAATGGCTGAATATTAAAGAGGTCAATTTCTTGGAAACCGTGGTTCAGAATCGGTTGAAACTGCTTGGGTAGGCTACTATCACCCATATGCATCTCCCCATGAAACAGGTTTTGAAACAGATCCACGGATATGGAGAAAATGTAAAAATGGCTGAAGGTGATGGAGGCTAATTTCTTGGAAATGGTGCACTAGAATTGGCCGAAACTATTCTGGCATGTTATCATCATCCCTATACAACTCCTTGTCAAATGTTTTTGTAAATGGATGCATGGTTTTCAAGTTAGGGAAAAACAAATTTCAGCACTATGTATTTTTGCTTCCAAGCATTCTGCAGTTTTTTGCATGGTAAGAAAAATGAGCTTGGGCTATAATGTAGGCATGGAAATGATGGAGGAAGAGTTTGAAGATTGCAAGAGGACTTATGAACCCTTTAGGAAGCTATCATGTTCACCAAACTGCCTTTTTGAAATCCATTTCTAGCTTCCTGTAATTTCTACAAGAACTTCATGTAGAAAACACAGTTTTTATAAAAGAAGTACAATGTGGTGGAAAAAATAATGGAAAAAAGTGAGGGATGGAAACAGGGGTGGCTGCAGGCCTAACAAATAGATTCCAACCTTCATATGCCCTTTCAAAATCAAATTTGATTCGCCCGAAGGTTCTATAGGATGTTTCCTGTAGAAATACAGAACTTCCTGTAGAAAGCCCAGAACTCCTGTAGAAGGTGGAATCTCGACCTGAATGTGATAAAATCCTAGGAAAGGCAAGTGGACATGGAGGGAGTGTCTGTAGGGATGTCCCGTAGCCTGGTATGGACCACTATCCTTGTTTTGTACGACCCTCCTTACCTGCAATGTATTCCTTGTAACCTGCAATTATTTTACAGAGATTAGGCCTGTTTTCTCTTTTTTTTCTTTTTTTCTTTTTTCTTTTTCTTTTTTGAAAACAACTAGGGTGCCTCATGGAAGTTTTCACCCTAATTGCCTGCCCTGGGCACCTCCAAGGGAGGTTTTCACCCAAGGATGTCATTCTCTTTTCTTTTCTCTTTCTTCCCAACCCATTGACCACCTCATGGAGGTTTTCAATCAATGAGCCAATCTGAGGCGCCTCCGAGGAGGTTTTCACCTTAGATTTTTATTTTCCTCTTATTTTCATTTTTTATTCTCTTTTTTCTCTCTTTTTTCTTTTTTTTCTACCCTGCCCTACTTGAAAAACAAAATCATTTTCAAGTATAAGAATACTTCCAATGGAGCCATGTGCACATCGAGATTAGAGACAAGATGATGTGGAGGCTTGAAATGCATCCTTTGACAGCTATTCAGATTTTAGAGACCAAATGATTTGACTTTGAAGAGATCAAACATAGCTGAGGAAGAGAGTACTGCTACAACTTAGTGACCATCTGGAACCATATCTCAATATAGCTCTGATATCCTTGGTGCTTTTGCTGATCTGGATCATTCTTCATATCTTCTTCTATCATGACCTTCACATCTTCCTCTTTTTGTTGATTTTTCCCTTGAATACATGGAGGATTTGATGGTAACCATGAGGGAGTTTTCTCGACCTCTGGTTCTGATGTCTTCTCTTCATCAAGTGCAGCCCATGGTTCTTTGATCTCCTCTTTTGAATCTTCTCTTGTTGGATGTGGTCTTTCAATTCTATAATCTCTATTTTGCAATACTCTTCCTAAGCTATGGTGAATATCATTGAACTCAAAAGGAGTTGTTTGGACATGTTGTGCCTCAGCATTGCAATTGGGTTGAGCTACTCCAATGTGCGGGTTTGGAAATAGTTGTATGGGTAGTTGAGTGGAGGTGTATTTTTGAGATGGATGTGGATGGGGTTGTGGTTGGGTAGGCATTTGGGGTTGCCTTGGTGGAGTAGGAGGAAATGGTTGTGGTTGAGAAGGTGGTGGAGGAAAATGAGCGAGAGGAGAGTTGTACTGGGGCCTTCACCCCTGATGAGGTGCATTTCACTGAGGCTGTGGCTGAGCATAAGAGTGAAACGAATGAGCAACTGGAGAAGCATGGTATTGAGGAGGATACAACCAAGGAGGGGGTGTGGACCAGAAAGGATGAGCAGGGGACCCCAAGAAGGCATGGAAGTGGCTTGATAGGGGTCGCAATAGGTCCGGGATGTCCCTTGCATTCCCTACTGTGGATATGGGTCCATGTGGCCTCCTTTGGTTCATATAATAGAGTGATTCAGTGGCTCCTTTGGCTCTCTGATATGCAGCTTTAAGTCCAGGCAAGGAAGGGCATTGATTCATAGGATGGTATTCTTCATAGACAAAACACACTTCTATGGAGTGCAATGGACATTCGTTCCTAGGATGCTTTCTAGTGCACTTAGAACAAAATATGACTAGAGCCCTCTTGGCTTCCTCTTGCATCCTTTGGATCTGTAAGGTATCCAGTTGCATGGCAAGAAATTGTCTCATATCGCTCTTGAAATCTTCCATCTGATTTGCAAATTCATTTTTCGATAATGTACTGCTCCCAACATTTCTGCTTGTAGCCATTTGTTCTAAAGGAATGTTTTCTTCTTCTTCTTACCTTGAGGTTCTTCAAATATGTCTTGCTGTCCACCTAAGGGTTCTTTAATCACAGCCATCGAAGAAGAGAGAATGTTGGCTGTGTGAAGTAGTGGAGGTGTTGTGCAATCATTTTTCTGAATTATTTCTACTCCTACAAAGCATGAAAGGAAATCTTTTTGGTTGATTTTTTTTTTTTTTTTTTTTTTGCTTGTACCTACAAAACTAAAATAAATTGAACTGCATCTAACTATCTTGCTAAAATGAAAATTCGGAATTGAAATGAAAGCAGGAAAGGACTAATCTATTTTGCTGAAATGAAATTGCAGGAAGGAAATGCTAAGCTATGCCTACAGAATGGAAATTGCGGAATTGAAATGTTAATCTATGCTTGCAAAATTGAAATTACGGAATTGAAATGCCAATCTATGTAAGTGGGAAATATCTAATCTACTTTTGCGGAAATGAAATTGCAGAATGGAAATGAAACAATCTACTATATGCTTGTTGAAATAAACTACTTAGTAGAAGGTTGTGGTAGAAAATAGAAGAAAAGCAGCAATCACCAATATTCCGACGCTTCCCCGGCAATGACGCCAAAAAAAATTGGCGGGCCCTAGTATTGCAACAATAATGCTGCAACTATTAGGACTCCCTTCTTTAATTTTATCAACCCGGTAGTTCGTAACAAACTTGGAAGCGACGGTGCTGTATGCACAAGTACTAGCTCTTGTCGTAGCTGTCACTTGGTCAGCTGGCACAAGTCTACTAGGAGCTTAAACCAACTTATATGAGCTCTTAGAAGAAGCTTTTTAATTGATGGATGAAAGCTAACTCAAAGGAAGCTAATCTACTTGCAGAAAGAAGCGAAAAGCGGAAAGGAAATGCAAACCCTAACAAACCCTAGTTTTACCGACTAACCCTACTAGTGCAAGAAAAATGATGAAAGCTATAGAAAGGAATGAAATTGACTCTTAGAAAGGTAAAATGCATGTGACTAAGCTACTTCTAAAGTGAAATATGAAAAGAAACATCTTTTTGTATTTTTGAGTAAGTTGGCAGAATTATTGTGCATGTGCTTTAACTGTTTTTTACTGTGCAGAGGTGGATTGGCGAAAGGAAATGCTTGCAGGAGGTTGGGAAGGTTAAAAGAGGTCCTATGGGATCCCTAGCACCCTTCCTAAGAGTTTCATAGTGATTAGATCTCAAGAAATCGATTTCATAAGCTTCTACAGGAAGTCTGCAGGGGTTCTACAGGATGTTCTAGAATTTCTATAGGATGTTCTGTAATTTTCTATAGGATGTTCTGAAAAGAGGATTTTGGAGGGTTGATGGAGGAAAAATGGTGGGAAATTGGAAATGGAGGTTGGATAATGATGTTAAGGGTTCTAGGACCTGGTGGATGAGGCTAAGGAGCGATTGGATTTGTTCGAGGATGGAGGAAGCGATGATGCACAAGAATGTAGAAATTAGGGCAAGGTGGGAAAAGTATGGCAGATGAAGTGTAGGAATCATGGACTAACGGTTGGAGCAGATTATCTGATGGAGGAAAGGTAGATAGAGAGGTAATACAAGTGCTCTGCAAGTTATTTCTCAAACTGAACAAACAAAGACTCGAAAAATCAAGGACCTAGCTACTTTAACCTAATCTGATCTAAATAACAACAAAGAAAATGAAAAACAATTTATCATGTGAAATAGCTATGCAAACTAAGCAATCATGAACCTGAGCATGTAACCATAACTAATATCAACTTCTACAAATGAGAATCTAACACTAATAATTGCATGATGAAGCAAAGACAATGTTTTTGGTGGCAGCAAGGACACCTTGGTCCCAACTCATGGTCCCACTAAGGGAGAGGTGAGATCAGAGGTGCTTGATAGCCTTTTTTGTAGATCTTCTCTGTTATTAACCTATCAAATGAATCTGAACATGAAAAGCTACTTTATTCATCAAAAACAAGCTAAATAACAAAACAAGATTTAAATCTAAATAGCAGTTTTTATTCTAAGAATGTAGCAAAACACATAAAAGTAAACAAAGGAGGTACTAGGCACTTGGGTTGGGCCCAACCCCAAGAGTTACAGCCTCTCGAGAAAGATTAGAGCTGGTGCAAATCTGGATTCATCTTTATTGCTCGAGAAATAATAGTTACATAAAAAACTGTCTACAAGAACAAGCTTAAAAAATGTGCTGAAATGCAGAGCTAACTTATTGCCTAAAGAATGACTAAGAAAATGACTAAAATCGAACTACAAACTAGCTAACTTGTGCCAACAAAGTGACTAACTAAAATGAGGCCCTAAGCCTTCTTATTTATACAAATTGAGGACCCCAACAGTCCTCCTAAAATTTAGGGACTCGACTGCCGAAACTTGCAGTTAACAACACTTTACTAGCCCTTGCTCGGCTGCCCTTGTGATAATCGATTTGGTGGCCCTTGAACTCTGAGCTGATCGTGGAGAATTCGAGGTAAGGGCCCATAAATGAAGGGGACACCTTCCTACAAATCCTCTTCCTTGTTCTTCCACGAATTTGGCTGCCAAGTGCTCATTAAAACGTTTGATTTTGTCTCCAAATTGACCAAAAAGACTGCATAAAGCACAAATTAGACTTGTTGGCATAATGACTAACCCAATTCACTCTATTAGCATAAATATAATAAAAAACATGCAATAAAATAATGAGAATGGTGGATTAAGTCGAATTAGGAGGCTGAATGAGCCCATATAATTATCCATTTTTGGGGCTCATCATAGGTCACTAGTTTTGTGAGGACGCACAACAAGATGATGTTCAATGGATGTTGGTCCTCGCAATTGTCCTTTTTTAAACCTTATCCTTGCCCTAACTATGCTACCTAAACCTTCATTTCACAACTAAAATAAAACCTTTACACATGGTTCTTTGTCTCTTTTTGTGATTTTATTGGATATGGACTATAAGGGACTAATAACTATTCAAAATGTTGAATAGGCTTAATTTCCTTAATAACTTATCTTTGTGTATTTTCTTAAGGCATGATTAATAAATGTCATTAATCAAAGTTGGAGTTCAATTGGTGTAGAATTTTTATTTCTTGTACTGCACATCATTCCTCTACCAGGTGAACGGTCAGCCCATTCATTTTGGATTCACTCGAACAACACTACACTTGTTAAGGAATGGCGTACATCTCTCATCGAGGGTTCATTCCATTTTCTGCATTAGGGCTGGAGTGTTATGGATGACCTAAAGACAATCTTGGAGGATTATGGATGGACTATAGCTTGAGGGCGATCGATGTCAAAATGTATTTTCCTATTCAGTTTTCATCAGGACTGAGAGTCGAGTTTTATGTATAAAACATGCATTCTAGGATAAGCTTAATTAGTGATATTATGAAGAATTTCTGATACACTTCTATTGTAATTTTGTAATCTTGTATCACCCTGTATCTCTAGGCTAGATCCACGATTTTACAATGTATATTTTCGTAACACTTGGAATAAATACAGATCTAATTCTAGTTTCATATTTTGGTTCCTTTCATTCTTTGTAATGCTCCCTTTGTGCAGTTGATTTTAGAATTTTCACAGAGGGAAATGAGCTAGTTGTCTAGGGCCCATTCTCCATATATTTCATAGGTTTTTCAGATCTAGTTATGTTAGTGTGAAAAAGTGATTTTTCTTTGATGCTTGATCTTGTATATTTTAAGAAACCCCTGTGAATATTTTGCATCTGATCTCAGATCTGAGGATTCTCTGTGGTTGATTTAATTTCCATTTCTAGTTTTAAGTATTTCTTTACGTTCTTGAAATTATCACACTACTTTGTCCTTCTTTTTTCTATGAATTTTTTTCTAAGTCCTTTCTAAGAGATTGGTAAAGGTTATGAGTTTGATGTTTAAATCATTTTCATTTCAAAATACATGTGATTTTACAGAAAATACAAACTTCGGTGATATAACAAAAACTCTGCATGTAAAGATGAAACTATGACAATTTCATATATGAACGTAACTCGAACATTATTGATTATAGGGATTGTTTATGGTGTCCCTTTTTGAGATTAAAAATTTTGTGGAATTTTTCTTTTAAAACATAATTTATTTATTTTTATGACCGAGATCTAAAAATGATTAAGTCCTGGGTTTTACATAGGTAATCTTATTTACAGTGCAAGCGTGTTTCCTTTTTTGCTATTTTGAGATTTCCTTTCCATTCTTTTACAGTCATTTTCATTGAGAATTTCAGATTTGGAGTCTTTTCATTAAAGTTCAAGCTTGTGTTTTTCCTCTCTATTTTCTTTTATTTCCATCTATAACAAATTTATATTTGAGTGAAAGGTACTTTGAACATAACCATTCTACTGGAGGAATAGTGAAGCTCTGGTACAAGAACAATGAGTTCTTAGTATAAGAATAGACCATTCTGGTATAGGAACATAGCATTCCTATACTAGAACAAAGTATCCCAGTGCAAGAATGAGACTTATTTTGGTACAGGAATGTAGTTTCTCTAGTACGGGAATGAGATATCTTTAGTAAAGGACATAAATTTATAACTATAGCAGAAGATCATTCCTTCTATTGTTTTTAAAAGATTGGAGTTTTAATTATAAGAACATATTTCATTTTCCAATATTTTTTTCAGATTGACTACAAGGCATGATTTAATTTTTCTGTCAAGGTTTGTTTGAAAAATATTTTTTCTTCAATTGAATCTAGTACCAAAAGTGTCTTAGTTTTGTTTTGATGAATGTTTTCTCCGAAATTTCATTTCCCATTGATTCTACAAAATTTAGTTACCAGGTTAGAAGTAGGATTTATAGAAGTTAAACCAAAATTATTTGGCATTTCCTATGCTTTGTCTCTAGGCTTACATAACCCTCAGCTATAAATTTAATTTTGGAGTATACTGAACTGTAACTCTAGCACGCAACTATTGCACCTCTCTATCTGTCATCTCAGAGTTATCATTATTCCTAATTCGTTGCCACCTTGTTGGTTGTCTTCCTGGTAGGTGATGTGGGTTGTGATATGAAAAAAATTAGCTACTGAGATAAATTTAGTTAATTCATCTATTATTGGTGCCTCAGTGGTGTCTAGTGATTTTTATGGTAGCTACACTATTAGTGTCTGAGTGTTCTTACTTGTCTTCCATTATTACTATAAACTTTCTTATTTTCTTTCTTGGAAACCTTGTAGTTTTCTCTTATTTTTTCGAATGAAGAGAAGCACAAAGCTAATGAGCCCCAATCAGGAAGTTCATTATATTTTTTGTGCTCAATATCAAAACTAAGAGACATTGATTTCTAATATTAGGAAAGTTTTCTCTCAGTAATTGAAACGAAGTAAAAATAAAGGCAAAGACCTTTCACCTGATTTAAAATTTTCTGTATTTTCTTCATTTCTATCATGAATGATATGCATAGGCTGAGTGAAATAATTGAGTTTTTGTAATTGAACATCCCCTTCCCAAAAATATGTTGTTGATTTCTTTGAAGATTTAGCCTCAATTTCGACAACATAGTCATCATCATACTGATCATACTTGGGTAAATAATAAATATAACGAATTTCATTAAGCATACACATTGGATCAACATATTTCTTCTCCATGGGTTGATTTGCAAATTAATTTTCATGACTGTCCATAAATGAATACAAAAAATAATGATTTTATTATCTATGGTAATTGGGATTAGTAGGAAAATAGTTAGGTTAGAAACCTCTTCTTCTTTTGCAGTGCAACATGGTGTTTTTAAACAACAAATTCATCTCTCATGGTGATGTTTTGCATTATTTCTTCCATTTTACTTACCAAAATGTCAAGCTTCACTTCTAAAGATGTCAGGTTCTCCTTCTCTATGTTCTCCCTTTCTTCTGCCTTCAACATTGACCTTCTGACCAACTAATTAACTTCCACATCTATTGCATTGTCCTTCATTTATTCGAGTGTTGTAGTGTTGCTTTCTCTCAATTCAAAATATATTTTTGGATCAAAGGCATCCTGGTAGTGTAAGAGAGCTAAACCAAGAGGCAGTTTTATGTCAACAGACATTGAATAGTATACTTGATTGAACCTGGCTTAAACGTGTTGCACTGTTTCTCTTAATTACCTTTTCAAATTATTATATTATTCTAAAATTAGAAAATGACTCCTCTTGATCACCCATTTATCAAGGAATACTTGCACAAACGAGTGGAAATCATAAATGCTTTCAGCTAACAACTTTTTCAACCATTTTTTGGCTTCGTCTTGCAAAGATAGAGAAAAAATCCTCATATTGACATCATCTCTTCAGCCTCAAAAAGGTCGAGAAAATTTTCAAAACTCTAGATGTATTTTTCATCCATGATGTCACCATATTCTCCATCAAACCTCAGAATATATTTCTAATAATTTTCAGGGAAATCATGGAGTATAGGAGGTAAGATGAGTGGCTTGTATGTATCTGGAATTTTACAAGGTACAGGAGTATGTACAAAAGCTATAAGATTAGTCTTGATCTCTTGAGGCTCATCAAGATGAATAAGATCAACAAAAGTTTCAGAAAAAGGGTCTTTACCAAGATCAAAAGTGCAAGGAGAATTTATATTCACAATTTTCAAAGGAAAGGAATCAAATGCAAGCCTGGAATCTTTTCTCAAATATAGTATACATCGGAAAACCTTATTGACATTCTCTGGAAAAGAGAAGAAATAATTTATGACAAATAACATCATTTCTTGGTTGAAATTCCAAGTTGATTACCTAAACTTTCCATATTGTCTTTTCATGTTTTTTTTGGTAAGGTTCATCCTCCATTGGAGTCTTTTAATTAAATTTGAAACTGTTTTGGAGTCTCCATGTGAATGATTTCAACCTTTCTATATCTGATCATTGTCCACAAATAGCAATCAGATCTACAACTTGAACTATCTTGCCTAGAGAAGATGAAACCTTTCATTCCTTGGGAATAATGCCAAAATTTTATCACTCTTTAGCTTCCCAAGGCTCATAAAGGACGCCAAAGAGGTAACCACAAACCAAAACTTGGACTTGTAAGCTAGTACTGCCAGATCAAAGCAAGCTCTCTCTAAATCATCCTCATAGGCAATGGAAGTGACTCGATAATATGAGGGTTTATGCTAGTTATTAGCTCAGTAAGGTTTTGATTAGGGTTTGATAGATAAGAAGCACACTATCTAGGAACTAGGCCAAGTAGGTCAAAAGATTAATTATAAACATAGAATGAGGTAAGGTAGGTGTAATTAGTGACACAAATGGTTTTTGATCGTAGCATGGGAATGAGGAAGAAGGAGAAAAATTAACATACATGTATGAATTCATTTGTTTCAGAGGATGAAAACCCTTATATGACAATTTGAAACAAACATAGCATAGGAGGAAATGCATTATGTTTAAAACTTAGGAGATTAACACAAGAAGAATATATATGGCTATTGTAACTAGATAATCATCAAATTCATAAGGAAAACTAAAGAAAAACAATGTCACTAACCACATCACAAGAATCGCATAAAAATGGTTGCAACTACCTATATTATTTTTGTGAATACCAACTACACTAGTTCAGAATGTATGAGCCTAAAGTATACGAACCATCCTTTGAATTCATTCAACCTACATATATATGAAAAGCAGGTTCCCCCCTCCAATGGGTTGAATCCATCTTCCTAGGAACTTGATCTAAAATCACTCGTGAATGACTTCAGGGAATTAATGAAGGTATTACAGATTCAAGTGCTGGGGTGTGCCTATGTTATTTTATGCAATGGATTGATAAGATTACAAAATACAAAAACACTAAAGCAATAGAGAAACACAATAAGAAAATACATAAACACAACAAATTAATAAGGAGTTCACCCAATCCTCTTGGGCTATGTCTCGTGGTCTAGCCTTTAGTGGTGGCCTTTCCTATTGTGTCTTAAAACATAGTTTTTACAATTAGGAGCTCAATTCATGTCTCCCTTAAAAGATGATGATTAGTAGGATGGAATCGGATTCCCCAAGTCTCTAGAGTGCACAGAATCTCCTTATTGAATCTCAAACTCAATTGGTCTTAGTGGAAAGAGACCAATTTGGTGCTCAACAACTGACAGATATGCTCAAGCCTTCTGGAGTTCACAGACTCTCGAACTCTCTCCATCTCTATTTGGCTCGATGCTGCGTCTGATCTATAGGTCAGCTCAACTTCTCTGTTCTCTACAATTCACTTGTTTCTCGCCTCTTGGCTTTCTGCTCCTCTCTCTTTCTGCTTGCTTTACTCTCTGTCTGTTCTTGGCTTAAAACCAATCTGCTCCCTGACTGTTCATTTCCACTTCCTGCCTCCCTGGATCTCCTACTTCTGTCCACTTGAACTCCCCTGGTCTATGTCATCATCACTGTAATGAATCATAGAGAGGTGGCCACCTATTTCCTCATGAACTGAGTGTCAGTTCTCTTCGAATGGTCACTATTTTCGTTAATCCAAGATTGCTTTCTAAATTGATTCCTTTGTCAACTCAGCGATCATGTTCAACCTCAAATCTCATATAACTCAGCCTATTTTCCTATTGAATCTAGTCATCCCTAGGATAAATTCTCTATCATTGATCTAGGGCCTCTAGATCCTATGGTCCCCGTCCATATTGCGCGGATACGTTGCATGACCTTGATCAGCACGATGAGAGCCATTTTCTCTCTCATCCACTAGACACATGTCAACCAGTGTATGGCATCAGGCGAGACTTGGCCGAAACCACTTACCATTGGAAGCCCTCCTGATATCCTACCGATTTTATTGCAGGTCCCACCTTCTAATGGAATCGGTGATTTTTGTATGGTTTTATGCTTTTCCCCGTGACAGAGTGCTTGGGCTTTTCTTTCGCTGAGGGGGATGGCCTACGATATGTGATTAGCAGTTTAGCGCTAATCACGTATCAGAAACTACCTTTGTTTCATCATTTGACCTCCTGTTTGGCAATTTTGCACCAGCACACGGTTACCATGGTCCAATGGTCTATGTGCTTTGACCGAGGGTCCTCATTGCTCTGTGCTGACCAAAAATTTCCATTATTCAAAGGTTATTCTTTATAAGATCAACATCCACAAGACTTTGAACTTCGACATGAGTTTTTACATAGTTGGGGTAACCTTAAGAGAGTTTAAGGATCCAATTCAGATCATGGCCTTCCCACTGAAAAAGCTTTTGGACCACCAAAACTTGCTTTTCAAGCATCGACTGAGTGAGGGTATAGTTATCTCACTTGTCCAATCTCTATCCACTTTTCACTGCTTGGATTTCAACCCTTGAGCCCAATCCTGAGGTACTCAACATCTCCCCTGTGCATCATCCTCACCTTCCTGTCCAGAACTGTGTCTTCCTGTAATTCATTGATATATTTAGGTAATAAATCATCAATAGAAGGAAATTAACTCTTCTCTTTGAGATCTTCAATTAATGAAGGTTCAAATAGTCACAAGATATCTGCATTAACGACTGAGTAGATGTGCATGTAAGCTGGTAAATCAAGGCGAAAAGCATTCTCACCAATTTTTGTAAAGTATCTTGAAAGGAAAATACCTTATTGGCTTTAGCTTTTTACCTTCACCTTGCATTTTTCTTTGTTGATATACAACTAGACATGATCACCAACTTGGAAACTATGCTCCATCCAATGCTTGTCATGCCTTGCCTTCTATTTGGCTTGGTTCTTTTCTAGTTGTTCCTGTACTGCCTGGTGAATCTCTTGGATTTATTCAATGAACTTGGTTACCTTTTCCACATCACCGTGTCCATCAACTACTATGTCCTTACCAAAGACAAAATCCAAGGGGGACCTTGGTGTGAAACCAAAATAGGTCTCAAAAGGAGATCTCTGTGTAGAAGAATGTTTTTCTTAGTTGTAAGCATGTTGCACATAACACAAATGTTCATCCCAAAGATTAAGATGCTTGCTACAATAGCCTCTGAGCAACTGGATCACTGTCCTATTGTCTACTTTTGTCTGGCAATCCGTGTGTGGATGAAAGGCTGTGCTTTTCTTCAGTTTGGTGTTCATCAGTTCGCACAGACTCGACCAAAACTTTCCAACAAATCAGGTGTCTCGATTAGACATAATGGAAGTGGGTAATCCAAAATGAACCCATACACACTGAAAGAACAACTTTGCAGCTTGTTCGGCTATAATTTGTTTATTACAAGGTATCAAAATACACATTTTTTTGAACCTATCCACAACAATATATAAATAGTCATGACCTTTCATAGATTTAGGCAGTCCTCCAACAAAGTCCATGGAAACACTTTCCCAAGGATGAGAAGGAATTGGTAGTGGAGTGTACAAGCCTAGTTTTCTACTGCTGGGCTTGCTTTTAGCACACATGGTACACCGTATTACATATCTAGAAGTGGTCTCATTCATTTTTGGCCATTCACGAAATCTTTACAGCTGTGTAACTATTTTACTTACGCCAAAGTGACTTGATATTAGAGAAGTGTAGGCTTCTCGAATTATCTTTACTCTTCCATCTTATGGAATGCATAGCTTCCCACAATGATACAAGAGTCAGTACTTAACATGATAATCCAATTCTTCTATTCGTTTTCCTTGACTTAAAGTTGCATATACATCTTTAAATTCTATATCTTGAGCATATTGTTCAATGTAGCTCTCATGCAATATTGAATTATGCTTAAGTATAGTAGATGTATTTATAATTGGTTTGGAAAACATGTCTGCAACTTTTATGTGTATTCCCTTTTTATATCTGATGACCAAATGAAACTATTGTAGAAAACCCATCCATCTATAATGTCCTAATTGCTGCAACTCAGTTTGGGAGTGTAGATATTGAAGTGGTTGATGATTAGTATGTATAACTATCTCATTGCTCATTAAGTAATGTTTCCACTTTTTCACACTTTGTACTAATGCATACTATTCTTTATCATATGTGGGATAGTTAACTACTACAGGATTAAATGTCTCGAAATGATAACATATGGGTTTACCGTGCTATATCAACACTTCTCCCATGGCATAGTCACTGGCATCCGTTTGGATCTCAAATAGTGTTTGAAGATCAGTCAGTGCTAGTACTAGTGTTGTATTAATCTTTTCTTTCAAGGTGTCGAAGGCTTTCTGCTATTTTCCTCCCCATTGAAACACCTTGTGAAATCCTGTTAAAGCATGTAAGGGATCTACAATTAAGGAAAAGTTAGAAATGAACTTTTTCCAATATTGTGCTGCCCCTAAGAAGATTCTAGCTTCTATAGCAGATTTGGGTTTAGGCCAATTTACAATGACTGCAACCTTAGAGGGATCTATATTTAATTTACCACCCCCTACTATATGTCCCAAATAATTTAAAGATGTTTTTCCAAATTCACATTTTGAGATATTAACATAAAGTTTTTCTCTTTTCAAAAAATCTAGCATCTGCCTAACATGTTTTAAATATTCTTCCCATGTTTTGCTAAATATAAGAATGTCATCCAGATATACAATAACAAAATAATCAAGAAAAGGCCTGAGCACATCATTCATTATTCTCATGAAAGTAGAAGGACCATTAGTTAAGCCAATTGGCATGACAAGCCACTCATACAATCCCTATTTTCTTTTGAAAGTAGTCTTCCATGCATCTTGTTCTGCAACTCTGACCTCATGATATCCACTTTGCAAGTCTAACTTGGAGAAATAAACAACTTCTTTCAATTGATCTAATAGATCATCTATGCGAGGAAGGGGATAACGATTTTTTATCGTTATCTTGTTCAGTGCTCAATAATCAATGCACATTCTCCACGAGCCATCTTTCTTTTTACCAAGACAATTGGAGACCCACATAGTGCTGTGCTAGGTCCTATGAACCCCTTCTCAAGAAACTCCTGCATCTACTTCTTGATCTCTGCATACTTTAAAGCAGACAACCTGTACATTCTGATGCTAGGCAATGGAGCATCTTGCTGCAAATTAATATCATGCACTATTTCTTTTTTGGGTGGCAGACCTTTAGGTTCTTGAAACAAGATATCATATTTTGAAACAACTTTTTCTAAATCAGCTTGTTGTTTAGCATCACAACCCTCAAATACATTGGTTTTATCAGGTTTCTTTTCCTTTACAACCATCAGTAAAAATTGTTTGTATGAATTTACAATTTGTTTCATCTGCCCTGAGTTTATGAGAGTGTAATTATTCTTGAGCTTATGAGCTCTTATAATATATTTAATTCCACCTTTAATGAGGAGATACTTGTTCTCAGCTCTACAAAAAATATCTTTTCTATCATATAAGTATGGACATCCTAAAACAATTCCACATATATCCAAAGGAATTATATCTAACTCAACCTCATCTACAAATGCTGACCCAAAAGAAAACTTAAGTTTACATTGTCTAGTCACTTGTAGTTGTGCTTTATCACTTAACCAGCCTAATGGGTATGGTTTCTTGTGAGGTGTAGTCAGTAATCCCAACTTGTTTAAAATTGCTTCAGAAATTAAATTTACTTGAGAGCCACTATCAAACAAAGAATCAATCTTTTGATGCTAGGAAATAACTCGAATATGGAAAAGCTCATGTCTTTTTCTCTCACTTTCTTCATTATTAGTAGATTGTGCAGAATTACTAGTAGATGCTTCAGAATTCTTACCTTTTATGTCTATGGGTGCAATGGTTTTTTCATCTCTTGAATCTAACCCCAAATCTTTCTGAATAGTTGCAGTAGTCTTCTTCTCTTTCCCTCGAACTTCTTAGGTCTCAGCTCTGGATGCAGGATCCAATAGTGCTCAACATCATGCCCATCCTCTTGACATTGAGTGCATGAAGACTTGCTCTTCTGTGTAGTGTTGGCTTTCCTCTCTTTCCATTTCTATTTTCTTTTCTCCTTATTTTTGCTTGCAATGGGTTAGGATGATCCCCCAACTTCTAGGTTCCCATTCTTTCCTGTAGCTTCTAGATGCATATATTGAACAACTACCTCACCTATACTAATGGGATTAAACATGACGATAGTGTGCCTCATGTGGCTGTGTAGACCACCTATGTACTTCAACAGAGTCTCAGGTGAGTCTAATGAGATTCCTAGAATCAAATATCATTTTCAGAATTCTTGGGTGTAACCTTGTACACTTTTCCCTTTCAATTGGCAAAGTGTTTGCTAGCTCATCATGGCTTGCTGTATGTAAGCTAGTGGATAGAACTTCTTTTTGATTGTAGAAAGAAATTCACTCCAAACAGAAAGAATCTTACCTTGTTTCTTCATGTCAGCTTGGGTCCTGCCTCCCCACCATACCAAGGAAGTGCCTACAAGGCGTAGGCTGGCCAGCTAAATCTTACTCTTGTCTAAGTCAATACTCTTCACTCTGTAATAAACACCAATTTGTTTGATCCAATTATCCAGTTTTTCTTCATTCAACTCTCCATCATATATTGGTAAATAAAATTTAACATCTAACTTAATCAGAGATGTCTTCTTTTTATTCTCAAGGCTATTAGGAGGTGTGAGAAAGTTATATTGTTTCCCTTTGCCTTCTAAGTTGTTATGAAGGAGAGATTCTTCTTCTCCTTTATCTTTGGATTGTGATGCATTTGCATTTCTACCTTTCTTAAACTCCCTATACATTCCTCTACCATGGACCTCATGGCCAGGAAACTATCTATGAACTGGGGGTCTGGTCCCAAGGGACTTTCTTCTGATATTTTCTTCCTTGAATAGGTCCTACCAATTTCCTGGTCAATTTTGACCAACTCTCCTTCTCATAATTTAAAGTTTGATCTAGCTAACATTCAACAACAAAGTCTAGCATAGGCTTGTCTAACCTTAGCAACCTAGAGGCTATGATACCACTTGATCTGCATTCACTCATGAATGACTTTAGGGAATTAATGAAGGTAATACAGACTCATTTTTTGGGGTGTGTCTATGTTATTTTATGCAACGGATCGATAAGATTGTGAAACATACAAACATTGGAGTAGTAGAGAAACACAATAAGCAAATACAAAAACGCAACAAATTAATAAGGAGTTTACCCAATCCTCCTGGGCTATGTCTCTTGGTCCAGCCTTCAGTGGTGGCCTTTTCTGTTGTGTAAAGCATAGTTTTTACAATCAAGAGCTAAATTCAAGTCTCCCTTAACAGATGATGATCAATAAGATGGACTCGGATTCCCCAAGTCTCTAGAGTGCACAGACTCTCCTTACTGAATCTCGACCTCAACTGGTCTCAGTGATAAGAGCCCAATTTGGTTCTTAATACCTTACAGGTAAACACAGAAGAGTTGCTTGAACCTCTCAAGCCTTCTCTGGAGTTCACAGACTTTTGGACTCTCTCTATCTCTGTCTGGCTCGATGCTTCTTATGATCTACAGGTCAGATTGGCTTCTCTATTCTCTGTAATTCACTTCTTTCTTGCCTGTCGGCTTTCTGCTTCTCTCTCTTTCTTCTTGCCTTACTCTCTGTCTATTTGTGGCTTAAAACCAATCCACTCCTCGACTATTTGTTTCCACTTCTTGGCTCCCTGGATCTCCTGCCTCTATCTGCTTGAACTCCCCTTCTCCACATCATCATCACTGTAACACTTCATGGAGAGGTGGCAACCTGTTTCCTCATGAACTAAGTGTCAGTTCTCTTCGAACGGTCATTACTTCCATTAATCCAAGATTGCCAGCAAAAATGATTCCTCTGCCAACTCAGTGGTCATGTTGGACCTCAAATATCATATAACCTAGCCTATTTCCCCATCGAATCTAATCATCCATTGGATCAATTCTCCGTTTTTGATCTGGGGGCTCCAGATCCTATGGTTTCTGTTCATATTACGTGGATAAGTTTCATGACCTTTACCTGTGCGATGAGAGAAATTTTCTCTCACATCCACCGAACACGCGTCACCTAGTTTATGGCATTAGGCAGGACTTGATTGAACCTGCTTACTGCTTGAAGTCCTGCCGATATCCTATTGGTTTTATTGCGGGTCGTGCCTTCTGACAGTATCAGTGATTTCTGTACAATTTTATGCTTTTCCCCATGACTGAGTGCTTGGGGCTTTTCCTTCACTGAGGGTGATGCCGTGTGATACACGATTGGCACTTTAGCAAAAATGACATATCAGAAACTACCTATGTTTTGAGATTTGACCTCCTGTTTGCCAATTTTGTGACAGCGCAGTTACCATGGGCTAACGGTCTGCACACTTTGACCGAGTGTCCTCGTTGCTCCATGTTGACCACGAATTTCCATTATTTAGAGGTTATTTCTGATAAGCTCGACATCCATAAGACTTTGAACTTCAGCGTGAGCTTTTACAGAGTTTGGGTAACTTTAATAGTGTTTGAGGATCCAATTTAGATCAAAACTGCTCTCATGATTCTCTCTAACCATTACCAAATACCAGGGAACTTAGAAACCAATTCCCCTTTTACACTAACTGAATGGGTTTGTTTTGCGAAGCATTTATTTATAGGACTATTTACAATTTAACCCCTAGCATACTCAATTACATTATATTTCCTCATGAAGTAACTTATTAAATCAATCTAGTTTGACCTTTGACCATTGTAAGTGGTGAAGTAGTCAAACTCACTAAAACACAATAAATGAGCATAAGTGCAATAGAAGTTTGGAGAGTGTTTTAGAGGCCTTCCCGTATGATTTTTTGGCTACAAAGGGTATGGTGGGAAATATTATTATGTATATTACACCATTGAGTCATCAAGGACTGCAAATACCTACTCCAAACAAGCTTAAAATTTCCTTGAAGTCAAATTGTCCCAAAAGCACAATGACTGGCCTGAAATAGTGCCAGAAAGGTTAAAAATATGCATGATTTTGTCAATAGTTGAAAATAATTGAATCTCCAAGCTTCCAAATGTACTTTTATGACATTTTTAATTATTAACAATATCCACATGCTTGAAATTCTTCATTTAGACCTCTTGGGAAAAATTGCGACAAGTAGTCACTGCGTTTTTGTAGGGTCAAATTTCATCATTTTCTGTAAAAATAGGGATCAAATATGGAGTGATATCTCTTTAATCATAATACCTATTACAATAATGTGAATTTTTTTTATAGATAATATTTTTTTCATAAATTCCTCTCTCATTGTTTTAAAATTCATTTACATATTATCATAATCCATTCCATAAACTAATGGCTAAAACAATCAAGAAACATTGGAGAATTTGATATTCTGAAATAGGGCTCCAATAAAGTTAAATGTCTAACAATATTACCTTATGACTCGTTCCCCTTTGTCCAGTTGTTTTTATACCTATGTAGAAACGGAAGAAGGTTATTGTGATTTATTTGGTACTTAAAAATAACCTTGTTTTTGTTTCCAAAATTCATCTGCATTTGTTCAGAAACCTCTTTTGACAAGGATGGCCAAAAATAGAGTCAAAAGCGCAATGACTCTCTAGTAACAACTTGTATTTTGGGCATATCCCTAGATCATAAAGTATATTAAAAAACTGAGAGAGGTTATTATTTTTGGGTATGATATCAATCGAAAAATCCTCCAGTGTTCACAATACTTTCCCATTTGTTGAAAATCCAAGCTTGAAGTTGGTGCAACAAATAGTTTTTGTGTTTTTGGAGGATAGCGAAATAGAGCTAAAAGCGTAGTAATTTGAGGAGAGGGAATGAAGGGGAAGGGGGATATTACAATTCTTGAGGAAATTATGGGGAGTAGGGAAGAGTATTAGGAAGATAATTAAAGTCTAATTCCTCAATTTGAGTGAGGGAAAGGGGGTAGAAGAGGGAAAACATAGTCCTGGTCTAGAAGCGCAACAACTAGCTAGGATTGTGTGAGAAAATCATGAAATAAATGAAATTGAATGAGGGGTATGGTGGGGAGTGGCTACTGGGGTTATTTTGGATGTATAAACTTATAAGCTAGGAAAATTCTATGTCAAGTGAAGTAGAACCAATGAAACCACAAAAGCACAGTAGAAAAACCTACAAAAATATTTTATCAATTTTCTAAAGAGATTGACTAAGGCAAGGTTTTGTAAGTGTCCCACTTAGTTGTTTGAAAATTTTTGAAGCTATTTAATGAATATTTCAAATGTTATTTCCATCCTTATGCCTCCAGAAAAAATGTGCATCAACCCTACCACAAACACATCACAAGCGCAACGAGCTTGCAAACTGAGCAATTGATGTTGGAACTTGAACTTCTGATGGTTGTGGAAAGTCTCACAATGGCTGAGAGTATCTCTTGAATATTTGGAAGGATATAATTAAGTCCTGAAATGTTTTATGTCTCCTTTATAACTCATAAACTCGATTTTGGCTCATGACGTCATATCTACTTTCGAAAGAATGACTATTGACTAATGTGACTACAACATACTTTCTTCAAAAGGAAATTTTACCTTATTTCACTTTATTCCCTAATTTGGTAACTCCCATGATGGTGATCAAAACGATGACATGAATCCCTTGTTTACTTTTGATGACTAATATAATCATGATGATGAAAGGTGAATCCTAGACCATGGCTTCTATGATGACACATTATCTCTTTTGATGGCCTAGGATAGGGGATGATGACATGACCATGATGGGTTATGGTAACCTTGAAAAAGTGGAGGGAGTAGCAATGATACCTATAAAAATGACTTTGGACCATTTTATAGCCAAGAAGTCAAATTCTATTTGAAAATATAATAATTTGAACTAAGACTCTATAAAGAATATGAAAGAGTAAATTTGATCACTGGAACTATTCGATGCTAACAATTACTTCGACAATGGATTCCTCATTTGATGTGTTAGTACCTACAACATCTTTTGGTTGGACCTCCTTGGGCTCCACCTATTTAGTGATGGAAATATACTATAACGTAAGATATTTGGGGTGGAATCTATATACCTAGGGGGTTATATTATGGGGTATAGATGGAGGTAACCAAGGGAATAATGTAAAAATGTGATGGTTCGTATTTAATAAATAAAGAGGTTAACCCATATTATATAAGTGGCCATAGTAAGTTAAGAAATAATATGATAAGCCCATTCTATTAGATGTATGGAATTGCGATAATCATGGTATTGTATGTGTGAAGCCTATATAGAGGACACAAACTCCCCATTCATATATGACGAGTATTGTTTTGTATTGACAGACATTAGCTTGTGGAGTAATCTCCTTTCGTAAGGAATGGGTCTATGGTGTTACCCTACCTCAAGGGTATGATTAATAGAGAGAAGTATTTCTATTTTATATTTTTGGCTTTATATTGTTATTTCTTGGACATATCTTGCATGTTTAATATATTTACATCTAAGATCTATTACAAGTTTATCAAAGCTCTTTCTTAGGAAAAATGTGTATATTTGGTTTTCATTTTTGCAAGAATTTTTAGGCCATTGACTTTGCAAATATGATATGAAAATTTTCATGTAAAAGCTTCAAAAATAACTAGAATATATGAATTCCTTGCAAAAAAATACCTAATTATAAAAGAAGTAGTTGAATTGGAGCCTGAATGTGGGAGATATCGCTAATTTAAAATGAATTACTACGCAGAAATTTTCAGGCAACAATTCTTGGACGACAGTTGTGCAGTAAATTTTTGCAGCTTTTTGTGGGGAATTTTGGAAAACTAATTATATATTTCAGATCCTCTTGAAAATTCTCCCAAATAAAAACAAAATTAGTTGAATTGGAGTCAGGATTAGGGATATATCATTGATTTACAATCAACTCTATTTTATAATTTATTGTGACGACGACACAATTATAGTGAAAATATAATTTTCTAGAGTGCTCGGATCATGATTTCAAACACATGATAAGATGAGGAATGGCCTTTCCATTTCCAAAAATAGTATATAAAAAGGATTTAGATCCATATTTACTAAGTCGTGTCCATTTTAAAGTTTACGGCACAAAGTAGGTAATTTTTTCAAAACCATCATTCTACTTCATGGGTTCTACTCAACTCTTTTTTATAGCGAAAGATGATGCTCCTACTATTGAAGAATATATAACATATAAGAAGTTATAATTCCCAATAATTTGGTGTTATGGATCATTAAATGATTTCAAGGACGAGGTTGCCATATGGTGAAAATCTTTTAAAGATGAACATATAGGGCACTTTCCAATGAAGAGGTTGAAAATGTTCTTCTGAACAAGTGGTCTCAAGCCAGAAAGAAGGACACTAAGAGCCATAAAGGCTTATTTTATACTAATATTTTTATATTACATGGTCATGGAAGTATTCAAAAATAGAACATCATTATGTCTATCATTCTTAGTTGCAAGCATAATTTTATCAATGTTAATTGGAAAAAAAATTACAAGTTTCAGCAAAACATATTTCCAAAACATAGGTTGGTAATGAGGATGCTATATTTATAAATATTTGAATATTTATATGGATAATTATGTGTCTTATTCTCATTTTTATACTTCAGATATGAATAATATGGATGTTGTTTTGAGATACCCTTGGACAGATTATGTGGGTATTGTCAATATTAATGTGAAGAATAAATGCATGAATCCCTAGTATAAGAAGAAGAAAATTACATTGCAAGATATTTCCATAAGACCCAAGCAAACAATTTAGAGGTAGAAGCACATAACTCTAACAACATTGACACATGAGATGTTGAGCCTTTGATGGTCGACAACCAAGCACATACATCAAACCTAGTACCAGAAAAGGAATCAAACACTGCTTAGGCACCAATAGTGGAGGTACCAGAAAAATCCCCAGACAAAACTCAGACACCAATACTAGAGAAATTAACAAAATATATTCCATTAGTTAAGGTTTCAGCATATCACGACACACATCACCTAACAAGATAATAATCAATAAGGGGACAACAAATTATCAACAAGGACAACAACCCCAATATGAAAGATAAATGGGTATGATGATCAACCCACATCACATCAACACAGAGGAACCACTAGGATCATCTTCGATCTCAAGCGAGTGAGGCACTAGCTAGATCAAGTGTTCAAATTTCTCTCGCATGGTTAGATTCACATGCATGGTACCAATGGACTACTCTTTTGAGTAGATATTATTATTTGTGTTCTTCTCATGTTTTCGGGATGAAACATCTTTAAAGGGGGTGGAGTGTAGTATACCTGGGGGGATCATATGTTGTACAAAGGAAGGTACTCAAGGTAATAATGTGATCTAATAATATAATGGGTCATATTTTGTAAACAAATTGGTCAATCCACATTACTCAAGGGACCACATGTATTTAAGGGATAATATGATGAGCCCATTCTAATGGATATATAATATTTATATACTGATGGTAATTACCCATGATAGTGTATGAATGAAGCCTATATAGACGCTACATAGTATTCATTGAGACATGTCAAGTATCATTGCATTGACAAAAATATGGATTGTGGAGTGTTCTCCTTCCTTAAGGAGTCATTGTATGCTGTTTCCCTTCCTCCAGTTTTTTGATATTAATAAAGAAGCATTTGTATTTCTATTCTTGGATCGATATTGATACTTCTTGGGCATATTATGTGTTTTTATTATATTTAAAGGTTAAATCTATTACAACAATTCTAACAGAGCCAAAGCTAAAACTGAAAAAGAGTTGTGAATTGATTCTCTCATGACTTTTTATCATTCATGGCCCTCTTTTCTTCATTTTACATCATTTTATTCTATTTTTCCTTCACGTGTGAATTTGTGTGTCTTTATCTCCATTTTTTATTTATTTTCATAATTAAATATCAATTATTTTCTCTTTTCTTTGTCGAATTCCTTTTCCAATTTCCTTAGCCATAACAAACCACAAGTGATGCCTATTATAGTGATTTCCCAACATTCAACTTGGAATATGGGTCCCATGACCTTGGCCTTATTATTTTCTCCCTTATTATCCTTTATTACACAAAACTTTAACCTAAGGTACTTACATATATACAAAGAATTTCCGAAAGCAGAAGTTAATGGCCATGTTACAGGTAGTTTTTTAAAGAGACCAAGGAACCACAAACACCTTCCATTACTACTATGTAAACTAAGATTATTGATAAGGATAACATGGTAAGTTCATCCTCAATGAGATTTTTAAATTTATTTTGGAATTCCACACTTTCGTAAGTTTGGAATGAATACTCAAGGATGGTAGGAGGGGGAGGCATTCTTCTCAATATCAAAGGAAAACTAGAAGTTAAGTATGCTTGGGGTCTTGGCCATAGATCAAACAAACTTGCAGAGATGTATGGGATGTTCTTCAGCCTCCATGGGCAATGATCAAAATGTTTCCTTAATAGTAATAATTAATGACTCTCTCATTACCATCAAACACCTCCTCAAAGGATCTAATATGATGAAAAGTCAAATATCCCTCCTTAGTTACATAATTGGAGCCTATTTGAAGGAATTATCTTGTAGAACTTACTTCCATACCTTGAGAGGAAAAATAAAGAGGATGACTTGAAAGATTATAGGTCATATGAGCTATAAGGAGGAAAATGGGAAATGAATGGATCAACGTGATGGTGATTTATCATATGAAGAACATTAATATGTACTTTGGACCATCCCTTCCCAAAGGGAAATATGGAAACAAGAACAATGATCACATTCCCATAAAATATGCATTGTTGCCTCTTCGTGTTTCAATTTCCTCCATATCTCTCCTAATCAATGTCACATTTAGATGATGGCATTGAAATGCATCATGCATCAAAGAATGAATAAATACATCATTAGTATGACATTTCACTAGCTAATTTCATACAAGCTAAAAGGACAAATACATGCTAGAATTGGATGTCCTTTCATGGCTTGGCCTCTATTTTAAATGTGTTTGTACTGATCATAATCAAGATGAGGAGGAATGAAAGATATCCTGAAGAATGGGATTGAACCTACATAGATGAGGCATTCGTGGAAAAAATATATGAGTGGAGAAGGTGTAAATAAGGTCAAACTTTTGACAATAAAAGAAATCAAAATAAATAAACCTAAATGGAGAAAGTTTTCCACAATACCTTTGGTGTTTCTTTGCCTTGTTTCGTTTAAATCTTTTGGTTGATCTATTTGTGATCGGTGGGATGGTTCTCAACCCCTTTGTTGTAAAGGTTTAATTCTTATCCTCTTGATAACATACACATTTAATTATAATAGCTTCTCCATTTGGTGGTTTTCTCAACATTGTCCATTTTAGTGCAAGAGGTTAATATCCCAAGAAACTAGTTGGGAGTGCCCATAAATTTCTCTCTTTGGGATTGAGAAAGGCCTTAAAAATATGGGCTTTTCATTCTCGGGAGCATATGATATATTTCATATTTATTCTCAAAGTGGAAATAATACATTAAGTGACTTATTGGGTCGAACCATATTCTTCTTTAGGCAAAGAAATCTTACATGTTTGAAACAAGTCTATGAGTCATCCTCTACACTTATTCTCTTTTCTTTAATTCATCCAAAAGATATTATTGCGTCATGGGATTTATCTTTATTTCATTAGGAAGACATGGTGAATCAATATACACATCCCTTTGGCTATGGGGGACATATCAATGCCCACCTTTCCCTCACTACCAAATTGAAGGGAATTCAATGATCATTGAAATTAAAGAATAGGTGAACCAAAAGTCTAAGCACATCCTCTTCCTCAATGAATAATTCTTGAAGAAAAAAGAGCAACTAGATAAATTAGAAGAAGAAATGGATTGGTACTACCACCAATATTTATATTTACAAGCCTAGATAAATGTAGATGTGGATTGCCACACAACAAGCATCATGCCAAATCAACCCTTTGGAAAAATGTTCATTGAGGTGTATAATTAGTCCATGACAATGCAATGCAAATGTTTTCTAGTTTGTGGAAAAAAATAGAATCTATAGTTGCAATAATTTTTGTTTCATTTATTATGAGGGTACGCATGTAGAAGAAATATTTGAATCTGTTGGCATTATGGTTCTGGTATGATTATATGTTTCAGATGTTGTACTTGATGGCAACACCCATGGCATGGCTCTCATTTTTTTGATGAAAATAAAGAAGTACGCAGGAGAACAGTTCAGGAGGTGCGTACCCGCAGGTATTCCATGCAAGGACCGCGTCCAAATATGCGGGTTTACCATTCATGAGGTGCGTACCCCTGTGCACACATTTCAAGGCAGTAAAGCGCGCACATGTGGGGTTTCCTACGATATCTAGCCGACGATATTGTGTTATCATGGTTTTGGCCCGTTGTATTGTTTATTTTATTATTATTATTGAGCCCCATAATCCTTGATTTGAGGAAGAGCATGCCTATATAAAGCTAAGGAGATCATTTGGCTGTGGTATCTTTTGAGTATTGAACATCTTAAGATCTGATCTATTGGGTTCTCAGTTTTAAACGCTTGATCTATAGAAGAGAAGTTGAAAGCGAATCTGTGAAGGGTGATTTTTCGAGCGCAAGATCAGATCTAAGCATCTGAATTTATTTCAGCCCTAGACAGAGGTACGCAGAAGCAGCGAAAGAAAAGTGCATAGGTACGCAGAGGTGACGAAGGTTCAGTGCGTGGGTACACAGAGGCGATGAAGGTTCAGTGCGTGGGTACGTAGAGGCGATGAAGGTTCAGTGCGTGGGTACGCAGGGAGACAGTGTTTCAGGTGCGTGCCTTCTGTAGGAGCACGCATCGCGATTACTCTTTGGGTGCGTACCTTCTGTGAAAGTACGCGGCGCGATTATTCTTTTGGGTGCGTACCTCCTGGGAAGTACGTGGCGCGATAGTAAATTTGGGTGCGTACAGTACGCTGATCAGTGAAATGAGTAGTGCGTGGCCACGCAGCACAGTGGAAGGATCTCTGCGGGTATACGCAGTGAGACAGAAAGTGAAGTGCGTAGCAACGCAGGCCAGTAAAAAGAAAACTGCGTATCTAAGTTAAGATCTTCTGTTGGGTGAATTTTTCTGTTGATAAGATGTTCTGGGTTCTGTTCTGTTATTGTTGATCTGGTTACTGCAGCTATCTGTATAAATTACATGTACTTGATGTATATGGATCCAGTTTGAAAATTTATGAAAAGTGGTCCTTCAAAAGAAGTAGGGGGTTGTAGCTCCCTTCCAGGAGAGACTGGAAAACGAGAGAGAGTTGTAGCTCTCTGCAGGTTGCAGCCTGCGTACTGGTAAAGGACTGCACCAGTACAAGACCATTGTAAAAGGAGTTTTTAATTTGAAAGAAGATAGAGACATATTGCAGCAGGTGGTTTTCACCCACATTGGGTTTCCACCTTATATCTGGTGTTCTTTGATGTGACTGTCTGCTTTTCTTGTTCATGCTCATTATTTATGGTAATTGATATGCAAAAATAATTCAAAGTATAAATAAGGAAGAATTGTTAAAAGATCTAGATAATACTGATTCACCCCCCCTCTCAGTATTATTTCCAACAATTTGTCTCTTCCCACCCTTTCTTCTATAGAAATTAATGTGTAGATTCAAAACTGCTCATGAAATTTACTAAATCACAATACTTGAAGCAACTCTACTCAGTTGTGGAAGTTAATTCACCATCTAAAACAAGAATCATTGACACGGAAAAGGAAACATCACACATGCACAGAGATTTGTCTAGGGGAAAAAAAATGCTCAAAACTCCTTACTATTTGTATTGCATCAATTAGAGAATATAGAAGAAATACAATGCTTTCTCAAGCTTGAGCAAACCTTGCAACTTTGAAGACTATATCTCTACCTGACTAAATGTACCTGGCCCGAAACTTAGCTAATTTCAAGAGTTCCCAAGCTCCTATTTCCTTGTGTTCTTTCCTTGGGAAATTTCCCCTATTATTTAGGAAATTCACACCAAAGAATTGCAAAATTGCCATAGGGAAATCATTTGACTGTATGCACCCCCTATACAACTTGGATTAGTTTACAACTGATAGTACACTGCCCTTGGACTTTAATCTCAACTGTGTAACTCGAATTATCTGCATGAAACAATTATTTTGGGTTGATTGAATAGTTAATAAGTTGATCACTCAGTGTGGAAAAAGTTCCACACCCACAACTTGACCTCCACTAGTTCTTCTGATAGTTAGAACTAGTTAAACTGACAATAACTCAAATTAATAAAAATAGATTGCTACAAATTAGCAATCAATCATGTAGAAATAAACTCAAGTGTCTCCAACTCTAATTTATTAAGTTAACTGAGTGATAAGATCCATGTCACCACAGTTAACTACATCCAATTATTCTGCTGAAATTTAAATTCGAATTTTAACATAGTTTGACCAAGGCAAAGCCAAAACTAGATTTTCTTGCTGCATTTTTAACACTCCCTCTCAGTAAGAAAGAGATTATCAAATATCCCAATCCTGCTTCCATGGCACTTGAATTTTCCTCTTGACAAAGGCTTTTTAAAAATATTTGCATCCTGTTCCTCTATCAGAATGCACTACAAAAACATAATCTGCCTCTTCACACAATCTTGTAGATGGCGATAACGAATGTCGATATTCTTGGATAGATCATGAAATATTGGATTCTCGAATATTTTAATAAAACTCTAATTCTCACAGTAAATCACTCTAGGATCCATCTTCTGACCAAATAACCCAACAAGAATATTTCTCATCTAGACAGCCTCACAAGTTGCTTGACTTGCAACCATGTACTCTGCTTTTGCTAAGTTGAGTGCTACAAATATCTGCTTCCTGTTGTACCAAGAAACTATTGCTGGCCCAACACTGAAAATTCCTCCTGAAGTGTTCCTCATGTCTGATGGACTCCCCATGAAATATGCATTTGTGAAGCCTTGTAGCTTCACCCCTTGTATTTGATTGTACCAAAGACCAAACTGAGTAATGCCTCTGAGGTATCGCAACACATAATTTGTTGCCTTCCAATATAGTTTGGTTGGCTTAGCCATTGCTTAACTGCATAACCCATGTCTGGTCGTGTGTTCACCAAATACATATGTGAACCCATAAGCTTCCTGTAAATGGTAGCCTCCACTACTTCACCTAAAGTAGCATCCTATTTCCTCCAATTTCCTATTAATGGAGTCTCCATGGGTTTTCTCTTCTCCATGTGGAACTTCTTTAGTATCTCATTGGCATGCTTGCCTTCAGAGACAAATAACTCTCCATCTCCATGCCATACTTCCAAAACAAGAAAGTAATGCATGAGTCCCATCTCCTTCATCTTGAATTCTCTAGTAAAATCATCTTTGTAAGAACTGAACAACTTCTCATCACTGGTTAAAATTAAATCATCGACATACAACACAATAATCAATAATTTAGCTTCAACCACAATGTGATAAAGGTTTTCATCTGCTTCACTTTTGGTGAAGCCTAACCCGGTGAGATGTTGCCAATCCTGGTGTACCAAGCATGGGGTGCCTGCTTGAGTCCATACAATGCTCACTTGAGTCTACACACATGCGACTCTTGTTAAAATATCTCAAACCCTTTTGGTTTCTCAATATACACCTCCTCCTCAATAACTACATTGAGGAATGTTGTCTTCAGATCCATCTGGTAGATCTTCCACCCACACTGCGTTGGCAGTGCTAGAATTGATTAGATGGATGAGTACCTTTCTACTCAAGAAAACGTCTCCATATAGTAAATTTCCTCCACTTGAGAGAACCCTTTGGCCACTAATTTGGTCCCATGTTTCTCTATGATCCCATCTACTACATGCTTTAACTTGTAAATCCATATCGAACCAACCACTGATTTGTCTATTGGTCATGGGACCACTTCCCAAACATTGTTTCTAACAATGGAATCATATTCCTCTACCATAGCATCAACCCATACTAGTTTCTCTACATCTTCCTTGAATGAGGATGGCTCTGTCTCTACCATCTCAATCATAAAATCCATGTAGCCAATGTACCAATCCAATGACCTCCTATGTTTGCACTTTTTTTTGGGTGCTCCCACATTCTCTCTAGCATCCTGCAATAATATTTCAGCTTCCTTGGTTCGCTTCCTTCCTTCTCTAGATGTCTTTGCTTGAGTCGATGTCTCCACTCTCTCCTCCTTTTATTGTGGCTACTCCATAACTTTTGGGGTTCTTCCTTTGGAGCCAAAATCTCCTAATCATGTTGCAACTGAAGCTCCCTCTCAAGATAACACCTCATTTCCTCCTCATAAAATTTCACATATCTTCTTACCACTTCCATCCTAAGAGATAGCAAGAACACACGATAGTTGTGAGGTGTATATTTGTACCCCACAAATATGCCCAACTTTGATGTCGACTCTATCTTTTTCCTTGCTTCCTTGGAAACATGACAGTAAATTGATGATACAAATATCCTGAAGTGTGACACATCTAGTTTCTTCCCTGAAAAGAGCTTCCTCTAGTGTACTCATGCCAAGAATTTTGTGAGGATTCGAGTTCTACAAATAGACCATTGTGTTCCATGCTTCATCCCACAAGTGTAGATGTAGGATTTGTTCATGCAACACCTCTTGTGTTGCTCCCACAATACTTTTGGTCTTCCTCTCATCCACCCCATTCTGTTGTGGGTTATGGGGTGTTGTCAATTCCCTTCAAATGCCTTCCTTTTCACAAAAATTTTTAAACATATTCGACACATACTCACCACCATTATCACTCTTGTGAGCCTTCGCTTTCCTACCAGTCTCTTTCTCAACAAGTGCTTTAAACTTAACAAATTTGGAGAATATATGGTCTTTCTTCTACATGAAGTAGATCCAACACTTTTCTGAGAAATCATCCATGAATATAACACAATACATGTGCTTGGCAATGGAGGCTATTGAGAAGGGTTCACATACATCATAGTGGATCCTTTCAAAGATTGCATGTGCCCTAATGTCCTCATCATTGAAGATGGATTTTGTGTACTTCCCAACGTACACCCTTTGCATGTATCCCACTGCTCTAGTGCTCCTTTTGGAGGCCTGTACAAATCTGTGAATGATCTTCGAAGCACCATGATGCTAATGGCCAAGTCTTATATGCCATAATTCTTTGACATCTCGGCTTTGCACTTTCTCTGCTTTTGTGCTCAATGATGCACAGTCTTCCACATCTAATTTGTACATTTTATTCACTCAAACCCCGATCTTCTTCAGTTGTCCCATGGTGATGTGTCTCAGGAAAGCCTTCCCTTTGTTGAATATCATATTGTAGCCACGATCTTCCAACACACCTACGAAAACTAGATTCTTCTTCAAACATGGTACAAACATCACATCCTTGAGCCTGAGTGGGGACCTAGACTCCCTCTGAAAAGTAATTTTTCCAATACCAGTCATGTTGTACCTTCCACCATCTCCCATCTCTATGTGCATATGGATATCCTTCTCCTCCAAGTCACTAAAAAATTCTTTGTTGCCTACCATGTGGAATGAGGCACCGCTGTCGAGATACCACACACTACCCATCATTGTGCTTTTCATGCATGCAATGAGGGTAAAATCAAGTTCAAACTATGAAGCCAAGGCTTCACTCACTGCTCCTCCTGTACTCTTATTTCTTTCTTTCTTGTGTGGACACATCTTTTCATAGTGCCCAAATTCTTGACAATGAAAGCACTTGATTTTGGAAAAGTCTTTCTTCTTTCCCCCTTGACTCAAGTCTTCTTTGGATTGGGATGTTTTGTACTTCCCTCTATTTTCCTTTCCATCCAAGGGACAGTTCTCCTCATCCTCACTCTTGGATGGCATCTCGTATCTGGTGCTCTACATTATCTCCTCTTATACCAAATCGAACCAAAGGCGTTACCAATTTGGTAGCTTCTCCCTCTCATTCACTGAATCTTGGTAGTTGTGCCATGGCTTGGGAAGGCCTGGAAGGGCTAGGCTCACCAAATCATCCTCTACTAGAGTAACACCAACTTTACCAAGTTCATCGAAACATTGTGTGAACCTGCTCAGGTATTGTGGAATGATCTTGTTCCTTTGCATCCTGATATTTCAAAGCTTTTCCTTGAGTGCCAATTTTCAGTGGTCACTACTATTCTTGAACAAATCTTTCAGTGCTTGCCACATTGCATTTAGGGTCTCTTTCCCATGGAGATTAGAAAAAATATGGTCTCTCATTCCCTCTAATATGATCCTCCTCGCCTTGGAAACACACTCTTCCAATCTGCTAGATTCTAAGCATCAACTGTTGTTGGTTTCCGAATATCATTAGCAATGAATTCCTTCAACCCATTATCCTCTAGTATTTCCTTCATTCGGTCCCTCCATGCAATATAATTTGAGCTTCCCTCAAGGGCATACTTGAGACTTAGTCCATTGAAATCCATCTTCTCATTCCTAAATAAAACGCGCAACCTGATCTACAAATTCGAATCTCCTGCAATGAAATCTTAGAAATATCTTCTCTACATTGATTCCAGCTCTGATACCATGTAGAAATTAATGTGTAGATTCAAAACTGCTCATGAAAATTACTAAATCACAAGACTTGAAGCTACTCTACTCACTTGTAGAAGTTAATTTACCATCTAAAACAAGAATGACTGACATGCAAAAGGAAACATCACACATACACAAATATTTATCTAAGGGAAAGCAACTGCTCAAAACCCCTTACCATTTGTATTGCATTAATCATATAATAGAGAGGAAATACATTTCTTGATCAAGCATGAGCACACCCTACAACTTTATAGACTAGCTCTCTACTTGACTAACTAAACCTGGCCCAACACTTAGCTAATTTCAAGCCTTCTCAAGCTCCTATTTTCTTGTAGTATTTCCTTTGGAAATTGCCCCTATTATATAAGAATTTCACACCAAGGAATTCTACAATTACCATAGGGAAATCCTCTGACTACATGCACCACTTGTACAACTTGGATTAGTTTACAATTGACAGTACACTTCCCTTGAACTCCAATCTCAACTAGGTAACTCGAATTCTATGCATGCAACAATTATTTTGCGTTGATTGATCATTTAGTGTGGAAAAAGTTCCACACCCACAACTTGACCTCCACTAGTTCTTCTGACAGTTAGAACTAGTTAAACTGAAAATAACTCAAATTAACTGAAATAGATTGCTATAAATTAGCAATCAATCATGTAGAACTGAAATCAAGTGTATCCAACTCGAATTTACTAAGTTAACTGAGTGACAAGAACCATGTCACCTTAGTTATCTACCTCCAAGAATTCTATTGAAATATACATTTGAGTTTTAATCTAGTTTGACCAAGGAAAATTCAAAACTAGAATTTCTTGTTTCATTTTCAACAACTTCTACTCAACTCTCATGCCATCTTATCATATTCTTCCTCTTTCACTTTTCTATCGTAGTCCTCCCTCTAATCTCCCTGCTTTGCTTCTTCCTTTCCATCTTGTTTTATTGAGAGGCCTTCCTAGATTGCCCAGTTATTAGAAATATATTAACTACTAATGGGGTGGTGAATCAATAGTGTGGCCTTTGTATCAATTTTCACCACATTAAACTTTTGCCTCAATATCTATTATACATGCACATGCACAATATTATATCATCAAACATGTAAGAAGAAATAAACTGAAACATGGTAACCATGAGAAATAACAACGCAAGCATGCAAGCACAAGAACACGTGTATTTCTAGTGGAAACCCTTTAGGGAGAAAACCAACCTACTATTGTTGCACTGCTCATTTCTTTTTATTATCTACTGAACAAATTGTTACATGGATTAGCTACACCCATAGCTAGAAGACTCGACTTTCTCTATAGTATGATGGCAACTATCAATTTGGAACTTTGTTTCTCTCACAGAACTACAGACTACCATCAGCTAGAAGATCCCACAACCAACGATCCTCGCCCAACCACCATTGGGCTATTCAAATCCTATTAGATGAAGAAAACTCTTCCTACTATGAATTGGCCAAACCACTAACTATATTGAAACCTCCACACCTTCACTTCCTCCATGCGAACTACCTTTCACATATTTTCAAATTGGGTTCTTAATTCGCTCAACATGAGCAACCCAATAGCTCTATCATTTTTCTCATCAAATATAAATTGGAGAAGGGAATTCTTCACTACTTCACACACCAAAACACTGCTTACAAACACATCACAAATTTACCAAATTCTACCACAACCAACACGCAATTTTCAAATCTTGTTCCCAACTTTATCTCTGTTTTATGCTCACAAATATCTGATCTATCTCTGCATAACATATGTGATCAGTTGATGCATACTCTACTCACTGACAATGCTCTCACACTATCATAATCACCCACTCTCCAAGAAACCAACCAAATGAACTCAAATCCTTCTTCTATTTAACATTTTCTGAGGTGACTAACTCAGTAAATGCAACAAGTTATTGAAGACTCAACAAATTGGTTCACATGCTTCAAATTTAGTTCAGGAAGGCTTCTTGACCAAATCAATCACTAACTCCACTAGCCCTTTAATATCTTCAACCTTGATTCGATTCTAGAGGCCCCACAAACTTTTTCCGACCATATGCCGAAAATTCTCGAACAATAACATTGCCACAAGACCAAAATAAGCTAAGCAGTGTGAGGAATATGGATCAAAACTCATGAAATTGCTCAGTCGCTAATCTAAGATGGAGCATATTAGTAATTTTTTTCTAATTCCCCATTCAGAATAAAACCCAATATGCTTATCATTTTCTTATCAAGTGCTTAGGGATTCCCCATTTTTCTTAGTTAATTGATCCCCATGAGAGTTTCTTATGTAAATGTTTTAAACAATTTAACACAAAACATATGCTAAACATCAGCAAAATAACAACAAACAATATTTAAATATAACACACAATACATAGATTTTATGAGGATTTCACCCCTCCTGTGCTACATCTCCTTGGTCCAGCTTCCAATGCTTGGGCCTCTATAATGCTCAAAATTACAATAAAAGTGTGTTTACAATGCTTAAATGCATCTAAAACCTATCTCAGTGAGTTCATAATAGACAAAACTGCCAGAATAGCTCTTTTTTCACCTGATTTGGATAACAACTAAAGAAGTTGTGACCTCTCCCTGTTCTCCCACAATTTGCTCAACAAATTCCCCTTTTCCGGCCACTAAGTATCAAATTCGGCCTGAAATCTACCAAATTTCCCACATTTCGGCCACCAAAGCCACACTTCTTGGTGGGTTCGGAAGTCGCAATCACCATTGGTGGATATACGGACAAAACAACTCCTTTCAAAAACTGTGATCGTCAATCGCTGATCGGCGGCAGTAACACATCGCAATTGGTTATCGGCAGAGAAATGGGCGCACATAATATGCCACACTTTTGAAACTGCGATGAGTGATTTGTGATGGAAGACTTAACGATTTATGCACATGGTTTATAACAATTTTGCATCTAGTATATATCGGCTTGTCGTAATCAGCGCAGGACCCAAACATTCCATACATTGCAACCTATTCTCTTTTCGCATCCGGTTCCATCGACATTTCACTATAGGAAAGGGTAGGGTGATTCTTAACAAGACTTCCTGTTGCGATGCAATTTTGCGATGTGATCCATGCGATATCACATATCGCATCTTAGCGGGACCGAGGACCGATTTTTAATAGAAAACTTATGCCAATGCAATTCGATGGGCCGATTTGCGGGACTAGTGATAGAGTTACACTTGACGCCTCCTGATTAGCTGAAGAGACTTGAACTTTCTGAATTTGCACTCATTTTGCCAGTTTAGAAAACTGATCAGAACTCATTTCTTGGAGCATCAAAACTCCATTTTAAATGAAAAGAGTTGTATTGGATTCAGATCGTCGAGATATATCCGACCATACAGTTTCCATTCCATTCTATGAACTTTAATTTTTGAGCATAAACTTGAGCACCTTATCACTTCTCCCCACTAGAAGATTTTGGACCCCAAAATATTATATTCATTTATTGAACAAATGAGGGTATTGTTCCTTCACCTTCCCCCCTTCAATACATTTGTTCTTTCATGGTTTTGTACCTTTGAGACCCATTTGAAGATAATCAACATTTCCCCTCTTTGATGAACTTGTTCTTCTGACAAGTATGGTGTTTTACTAAAGCTTATCAAGAAATTATGGAGAAAAAACTTCAATAGATGGAATCTATACACTTTCTCCTTGATCTTCAATCAAAGGAGGCTCATACAATCTCAAATTTTTAACATTGACAATGGAATAAATTTGCATATATGAAGGCATATCAAGCTTGAAATTATTATTACAAATCTTTTCCAAAATTTTAAATGCATCATAACATATTGGTTTCATCTTTTTACCTTCACCTTGATGCCTTTCCTTACTAATGTAATGCCAAACTTCATCACCTACCTGAAATTGATGGTCCACACAATGTTTATCATGCATTGCCTTATACTTGCCTTGACTCTTTTCTAGTTGTTCTTGAATTGTTTGGTGCATTAACTGAATTTTCTCAATGAATTTCTTTCTCTGTCTATGTCACTATGTCCATCTATAGCTACCTCTTTCTCAAAGATGAAATCCAAAGGCGATTTAGGCAAATAACCAAGACATGCCTCAAAAGGTGAAGTTATAGTAGACGAGTGTTTTTCTCAGTTGTAAGCATGTTAAATATAATGCAATTGTTCATCCCACAACTTAGGATGTTTGTTGCAATATCCTCTTAGAAAATGAATAATTGTCTTATTAACCACTTCAGTTTGACCATCTGTTTACGGATGGAAGGTTGTACTTTTATTTAACTTGGTGTCCATAAAGTTCCATAAATTTGACCAAAAAATCCCAACAAATCAGGAATCACGATCACGTACAATAGAAGTAGGTAATCCAAAATGAACCCATACATTTTGAAAGAAAAGTTAAGTTATTTCTTCAATTGTAATTTGTTTTTTACAAGGCATTAATATGCACATCTTGTTGAACCTATCCACAACTATGTACAAATAATCATGACCTTTTCTTGATAAAGGAAGACCTCCTACAAAATCCATAGAAACACTCTCCCATGGATGTGAAGGCACTAGAAGTGGTGTGTACAATCCTAGTTTCATATTTCTAGGCTTACTGATTGCACACAATGAACAACCTCTGATAAAAAGTGACACACTTTCAAGCATACGAGGCCAATAAAAAGACCTCTGAAGATTTTCCATTGTTTTACTTACACCGAAATGTCCAGCAATAAGAGAAGTGTGTGCTTCCCTTGTGACATTTACTCTCTCTCCTTGTGGAACACAAAGTTTTCCCAAATGATACAACAGATTATCATGTACATGGTATTCTAATTCCTCAACTTGGTGGCCTTGACTCAAGTTTGAATATATCTCTTGAAAGTTAGCATCCTATATGTATTGTTCAACATAACTTTCAGGAAAAACAAAATGATTCTTGAGTAAAATGGCTACATTAACAACCTATCTAGAAAGCATGTCAACACCTCTGTTATAAATACCTTTCTTGTACCTGATTACCAAGTGGAATTGTTGTAAGAATCCCATCCAAAAAAAGTGCCTTGATTGCTGCAATTTTGTTTGAGATTGCAGATATTGCAAAGGTTGTTGATCAGTGTGAATAAAGGTTTCTTTTCCCATTAAGGAATGCTTCCATTTCTTCAAATTTGGAAACAATGCATAAATATCTTTATCATATGTAGGATAGTTAATAACAACACCATTAACAATCTCATAATGAAATGAAATGGGCTTACCATGTTGTAAACGAATTGCACCAATGGCATGGTCACTTGCATCTGTTTGTATTTCAAATAGTTGTTTCAAATATAGCAATGGTAAAACTAGGGCTAAACTGATCTTTTGTTTTAAAGTATCGAATGCTCTTTGTTGTTTTCCTCCCCACTGGAAGACAACCTTCACATTGGTCAAAGCATGTAGTGGAGCTGCTATGGAAGAGAAATTTGCAATGAACTTCCTCTAGTATTGCGCTACTGCCAAAAAACTCCTTACTTCTGTGACTGATTTGGGTATTGGCCAATTCACAATGAACAAAACTTAAGAGGGGTCAATCTTCAACTCACTTCCTCCAACTATGTGGCCCAAATGCACTAAGGAAGTTTTCCCAAATTCACATTTAGACATCTTCAGAAATAACTGTTATTTTTTCAAGACATCCAACACTTTCCTCACATGCTTGACATTCTCTTCTTTTGATTTCCTAAATATGAAAATATCATCTAAATATACAATTACAGACTCATCAAGAAAGGATCTTAAAACATCATTCATAACTCTCATGAATGTAGATGGAGCATTGCAAAGACCGAAAGGCATAACCAGCCACTCAAACAATCCCTGTTTGGTTTTAAAAGCAGTTTTCTAAATATCCTCCTCATCTATTCTAACTTGATGATATCCACTTCTCAAGTGTAATTTAGTGAAATATTTTGCATTCTTCAACTAATCTAGTAAATCATCTATTATGGGTAGTGGGTATCGATTCTTTATGGTAATTTTATTCAAAGCTCAATAATATACACACTTGCGCCAAGTTCCATCTTTCATGGGTACCAAAACGATTGGTGAACCACATGGCGAATTACACCTTTATCTAACAATTCCTGGACTTATTTCTTAATTTCTAAACTTTCCAAAATTGACATTCGATACATACCGATATTTGGGAGTGGACAATCTTGTTGTAGCTGAATTTCATACTGAATTCCCCTTTTTGGTGGCAATCCCTTTGGTTCTTGAAACACATCTCCATATTGATTGACCACATCAACCAATTCGGCTTTCATTTTCACGTTACAACCTGGAAAGGGTTCACGCTTCATGTCATTCTTCTTCTTGATCATAAGGAGCATGGGATTTTTACTAGAATTGACCAGTCGCTTCATTTTCCTTGCGCTTGCTAAAGATAGATTAAGCTTTCTATGATGGGCTCTCACAATATACTCCACTCCATCTTTGAAAAAATGATATTTGTTCTCAAATCTACAGAAAATGGCTTTCTAGTCATATAGATACAGGCTTCCCAACACAATTCCAAAAATATCCAGCAACACTACATCTAATTCGACTTCATCAATGAAATTGGCAGTAATAGCAAACCTGAAAACCCATTTCCTTGTGACCCAAAGATTTGTATCCTTGGTTATCCAACCCAACAAATATGGTTTATGATGAGGCACGATTTCCATATTCAACTTCTTGACCAATTCTGTAGAAATTAAATTTTCCTAGGATCCATTGTCTAACAGCTTATCAATCTTGGTGTGTTTGGAAAAAACTATGATATGGAATAGCTCAATTATGTTCTCTTCATATGAAGCATTGTTGGAGTTATTTGTTGCATTGGTGCTTTCCACAGCTTCCTCTTTGCTTTCTTTTGACACGACTTTTCCTTTAGTGATTGTGGCTACAATATTTGTTTCATCACCTGAGTCGAAACCCAAGTCTTGTTGTACATCAGCGTTTGTGTTATGTTTACCTTTATTGTTAAATTTCTTCAGTCTTAATTCAGGATGAAGCTTCCACCAATGCGCTTCATCATGGCCCTCTTTGGAACAATTCTTGCACTTCCCCTTATTTCTTAAAAGAAGCATTTTTCTTCTACTTTCCCTTATGTTTATTTCCTTTTTCACCATTCTCGAATGGCTTCTTCTTACCTTCTTCCTGTACATTTTTCCCTCTTTCTTCAAGGTGTGTAGCTTGAACACAAACCTCATCAAGATTCATGGGATTAAACATAAGAATGGCGTGTCAAAGATAGTTATGCAAACCTCCTATGTATTTCAGCAAAGTATCTTGTGACTGCAAGTCTACTCCTAGCATAAGAGCTATTCTCCTAAACTCCTGAGTATATGCTTGCACATTTTGACCTTTTAACTGTCTGAAATTTTGCCAATTCATGATAGTTTTTTCATATGAGCTAAAGGGAATAATTTACTTTTTATAGCAACAATTAAATCAGACCAAGTAATAGAGATCTTACCATGTTTTTTAATCTCGTCTTGAGTCCTTGCTTCCCACCAAATGAGTGCTACACCCTCCATTCTCAATGAAGCCAACTGAATTTTGATATCATCCTCTTGAAGGTTCTGAATTCTACAATACACCTCCAACTCATGAATCCAATTATCAAGCTTCTCTATATTCACTTCACCATTATACATGGGCAACTCGAATTTAACATCTAGTTTAAGTAGAGGTAATTTTCCATCTCCTTTTGAAGAAGGATGATGAGTATGAGTAAGGGTTGTATTAGTGGAAGAGTGTGAATATGCTTGTAAAGAAGAAGATGAAGAAGATGGTGGAGAGGGTGGAGGTTTGTCTCCATTCCTATTACCTCCCTTTCCATTACCTCCTCTTGAAGAGCCCTCTTCTTTGGGAGGTTTGGAACTTTCTCTGTGCAACCAATTATTCCTCTCTTCATGGAGGACCTTCACCATCTTTGTCATATCAAAGAAATCCTCTATGAAATTCTTCTCATCTTCTGTCATGTTTGTAGGTTCTCCTTCATGAGACATGATCTCTAGAGTCTCAACTAGAACTTGAGGCTGAACTGGTGTTGGAGATTATGGAAACCTTGTTGTTCTTCCCCTTGACCCAACTTCAGGGCTTCCAACCATCTTTCCTTCACCTATTTTTAGTTTTAACCATGTTAGTTTTGACATGGAAAAAGTGCACAATGCCAATAAGGTGAACTAACCCAATCACAGGCCCCAATTAGACCTACTTTCGTTTGGAATGGCTAGCTCCGACGGGTTTGAAGGGACACCGTAAACTATTTGAACATGTCGAAAGATGGCTTCGAGGAGGAAGACTTCAATTAAATCAACAAAGATAAAACAGCTAACCTCAATGTATTAAATCCTATATATACTACTTCTAACTACTCTAATCTAGCCCTAGCTATCCTAATCTACCCTGTAGAAGCATAATACAGAGGTTTAAACATCATATATATGTTCGGCAGGAGCATGATAAAGAAGAATAAACATCATGTATGGATTCAAGTCCAAATGAATCAATCACTTAATTCATAGCTGGAAAAGACTGTATTAAAGCTAAATTGCAATCCAATCACTCATATAGGAATCCACATTCTTTTATGAAATTAAAACATGCAACTGATGTTTAACTTAGTTTCAAACCAGAGACCATTCACAAGTTAACCATGAAACTGCATCACATTCAATTTAACAAGACTAATAGTGAATTGTAAGTCATCAATATGCATAAATACAAATCACATTTACATTCATGCCAGTAATAACACTCTGATCCAAAACAATACAATGAATCTAAAACTATGGCTCCTCCTTGAACCAAACAGTCCCCTTTATTCACAATAAATCAAAACATGTTCTTCTCCAAGCCAAAAAGCCCCTTTTCCTCTTCAGAGGAAATATTTATGCAAAAGCTCTTGACTCTAGGTCTACCCTGCCTCTTCATCTTCCCTACTACTTTCGATACGCAGATCGAGTATCTAGAGATAAAACCATCAGCATAACTGATGTCGCGTAGGAAGCATATATGCTGAAGCAATTAGTTTCATGAAGAAGTGAATATATGTTGGCCAAACGGGTGGTTGTGTGTCGCCTCCTCATGATGAAAACTAGGCCAACTTTTCTCTCGGACTATACAACCAACGCGTGGGGCTCTGACTCAAAACGCTTGAGGCCAAACCTTCAAACACAATGCTTCTGCACATATGGCTCTTCGAATCCATTCCTGCGTCTTTTACTTCTCACTTGCGGAGATAGTTATCATTAGCTTCATGATTATGAACAATATAATAGAAATATTCACATAAAACACAAGTGTTGCCTTCTACACTGAAAACCTGATCCCTTTGTTATTTCGAAAACTTTGGAAAACACAGGAAAACAAGGAAAATCCCACCCTGATCACTCAAGCTGGACCTCAAATGTTATATATTGGCGCTTATAAATATCGCTGGGTCCGGCATATCGCATATCACAATATGCATAAGCTTAGGGCTCCGCTGATATGCAATATGTGTTATGGCCCCAGACCCTAAAACATATATATACATGTTAATACTGTTGGTAGGTCCGCAATTTAGGTTTGCCTTTGAAAACCGAGATTTCAATATTTTTGAGAAACAAAGGAATACGCTCGAGTTCATAGAAATCACTGGATCCGCCACATCACCGCACACACTACGTAAGGCCCATGCTCTACTGATATGCGATATGCCATGTGGCCCTGGACCCGACAATGTATGAAATGCAGTTAATAATGTTGTCGGGTCCGGCGACTAGCAGCGTGCCATATATATGCGTAAACCTTGGACTTATGCCAATTTCGATATGCAACGAGGCTTTTGGACCTGAAAATACATGTATTGGGGTTAATAAATCTTGTCAGGTCCAGAAACCATGAATGCATTGTTTATAAACATGGCTTTGGGGTTGGGCCGAGACCGATCTGCAATGGGGCTCCGGACCTGAAATGCATTGTTTATACACATGGCTTTGGGGTTGGGCCGAGAGCGATCTACGATGGGGCTCCAGACCCAAAATGCATACATTTGAGTTAATAAAACCTGTCAGGTCCAGAAGCCATGAATGCCTTGTGTTATTGAGATAGGCCCCGAAAAGGGTTTATGCATGCTTTATGGAGGATTTCCACTATAAGGCATTGTGGTGGGAAGAATAATGCGATGAGGGTTTTGAGGGGTTAAACAAATCCCAATAAACATAGGAATGAAGAGCTTAAATGAGGGAATTGTTAAAGGGCTTTACCCATTTGTGAATGGAAGATTGGGCTCTCCATAGAGTAAAAATTACTGGGATGAAAAGTATCATTCAGAGGGATGATAGATCAGACTTATAGGGGGCCCATTTAAAATTTGCTATCAAAGCATGTTTTAATAGGGTGGTAGTTGTGGCCACAACAAATGGAAAACCGTTGGTCGAACCAGTTATCTCTGTTTCCAAATAACCTTCAAATCAATAGAACATCAAGATGTTAAATAAACTTGAAATGCAAACTATATAGATGGACAAGCATGGGTTCCACTTAAACATTACTGCTTCAGAAGGGATAGAGACAAGTAGCTTCTACTTTCTGATATGATTTTGATAGGCATTCTCCAATGGTAGTATTATGGGGTTTATTGACCTTACTTTACCTGTTTCCCACTTTCAGAAATCCCTTTGGGGCCATCACTGGTCTGTCCATACCTGTTTAGGTGTGTACCTCAGCTCTTCATTGCTCATCAAGCTTGATGTAGGCATGTTTTTCTTGCAATTTATATGAGAATTTCAGTGCTATATTTTCATTGATTGAATGGGGCGCAGTCATGGATCATGCCATATTTTTAAACAGCTTAAGCAAGGTTGGGCTTGTTGTGTCAACTAGTACTCTGAGCCCAGTAACAGTCCTTACTCTAACCAGCTTCCCAAACATCTTGTCCTTCCAGATTGGCACAAGGACTTGACATTTCATTTTTTTTTAGACAAGTCCTTCCCGTTTTAGGCACAAGGACTAGAGCACAATTAGATTTGCCACAGGGAATGAGACAATGAGCTTAGCCCATGAAAGGAGGTTTACTTGTGAGTAACAGGTATTGGACCATTTAGTGTGGTGGATGGGACCAATGTAGAATGACTGTAAACCTTACAAATAGGCATAGGCTAGGTCTAAGTGGGATTTATTTAAATGCAGCATTCCTCCATTCTAGTCCATCTGTAGTTACACATTTTTTGTTTTATAAAGTTGCCCCTACATGCTCCAGATATCCAGGTTATCAACAGATCTCACACAGTTCCCAACATATGCCAATGAGGGATTTCAGTTTGCATTGCACTGGTGATTCTCAAGTGCTCATGGGATAATAGAAAGTTTGTTTGATTGTGGGGGAAATGATCGATTCAAGAACAACATAATCATCAGCAAGTTAATGAGGAAGGGAAAGGCCGAGAGTAGTGAATGAGGGTAGATCTAAAAGATATAACGAGATTGGAGGACTACAAATAGCCGGCTGAAAAGGAATGTAATTCAAAACAACAGGGAAATAGACTTGGCAGAAAACAAAAGAAAGGACAGAAATACAGCTAAACTAACAGCAAAATGAAATGAACTCTAACCTACTCAGGAGGTAACCACGATGTGGTGGCTACTGGAAGTATCTCTTGAGATGCTGCCTATTAACATGGAGTTTTTCAGGTTCTCCCTGTAAGGATTTCAATCTGTAAGTTCCATGACCAATTTTTTCCACAACTTGGAATGGGCTTAGCCATGAGTGTTGTAATTTTGTGTGCTTACCTATTGGCTCACTCATGAGAGATGAAAAGCAAATAAATTTCTCAATGAAAGATATCACCTCGTCTTCACTTCCGTTTATAAGTTTTTCATGCTCCTTTTTGTTAATGGTTTCATTTCTAAGTGTTCTTTCGCAATGCAGGAACTCAAGGATTTGATTATCGCCTTCGAAAACCTGCCAATTTGAGATGTTATCAGTTATCGATGATCTAAAAATCAACTCAACATAAAATTTATTCTTGTTTAATATAAGATTAGGCAAAATTTCCGCAGCCATAGCAACCATCAAATCACCATCATGGTTATACTTTCGAGGTATGTATGTGTCATCAAAAGAATCGAAATTGTCAATTAAACTCCACACCTCATGTGGGTACCTCACCAGGTTCACCATTATCTATGAGCCATCAAGAAATCTGATATTTTTTACATTCCTTTCAATGGCTCTTCTCAGGCCTTTCAACAAGCCTTCATGTTATGTTGTGTTACTGGTGCGCGTGCATTCCAACCAGCTGGCCATTAGGCATTGGTCCCCTAGTGGGCCAATGAAAATGCTCCCAGTGCTTGCACTTTCAAGACAGTTAGAGTCATCAAAGTGAAATTTCCCAAAAATAAACTCTAATGTTACGCTAAAAGAACCACTTCCTATGAAATTAGTCCTATCATCTACTATAATACAAGGTAATTCATCAGTTGGATAATGGGGGTGTTTAATTCTTTCTTCCAACTGTGTGTTTGTCAAATCCTCCTTAACTGTTTCTGCATGGCACTCCCCGAAATAGGTTTCCCTAGAATAAACATCCGGACTATAATTCCCAAGGATAGATTTATAGAAAATTACAGGTTCATTAGGGTTGTTTGGTTCCGTTACCACATACTTCATGTATCTTTCCCGATCCACTCTCAGCATATCACTTTTTCCCCTCTAAGGAAACAAAATATGGGACCAATCAGTTGAGAAATATCCATTTAGATTTGATGACCAGTGCCTACTAAGTAGCATTCCATAAGCCTCAAGTATATCCACTACCACTATATCAATGAATTGAGTGTATTGAGGTTTGGCAGCCATCAAAATCAACACATCTTTCAGCTCCCCAATAACTCTCACATTCGTTATGTCCAACTGCATAGTTCGAGTTTCAGTTTTATCAGGTATTGCCTAAAGTCTCTTAGCAACAGCGTAAGGCATAACAGTGGATGAGGCACCAGAGTCTACCAAACAGTTATGCACATTCATGTTGAAGATTTCAAATGTGATAAAGAAGGGTGGAGTCATAGATTTTGATTTCCTCCCTGTCATGGCTACACTGACATCTTGCGGCTTTCGATTCGTTTTAGATAACGTGGCCTCCATAGCTGATGGTATTTGGGCTGCACTAGTTGTACTAACAAGTATGGACATTGGCTTCTTGGTTTTGGTGCTTGAGGTGGTGGGGGTTTTGCAGTTCCGCGCATTCATAGCTTTCAGCAACAAATCTCTTTGTTGCATTAATTTTAACAAGTCAAAATATGTGATATTAGCCCTAGACTTCTTGAGATCATCTACAATATTGTAGTCAATGTTATAAACGGGATAGGGCAAGGTAAACATACCTATTTTTCCATTCTTAGATGGGAGTTTAACGTCTTGAGTAGCCTTTGTTGCAGTGGGAGATGCATTTTCTTTCTCTAGGTGACTTGCAATAGGGGCATTCTTGGATTGACCGCCAGGCCTACTCTTCTCGACAGGAACACTAGGAGAGGACACTTTCACAGGGCGAACATCTTGCTTTTCTCGGTCTAAGGGCTTTATTGCATCTGGGAGTGGCCCTTTACTTCGCATGTGGATTTCACTAGCATTGATTTCTGCAATGTTATCTCCTTCGTCGTCATTCTCATCACTATGGAAATCCCACAGCACATTAATATGGGTTTCCTCATCTGAGGGTTATTCTACTTGGTCTTCGTCCTCGTCTCCTTGTTCTAGTTCGAGCTCCAGTATAGGTTCTTCTTTGTTAAGAAGCGATCCAATAAGAGCCAACTCTTCTATGTTTAAAGCCCCTTCATTAGGTGGAGCAGGCAATGCAAGCTGGCCATGACCGCCTTCTATTTTCTTATGATAGAAAGGCTTGAAGGGCTTTCTGTTGTTATAGTCTCCTCCATTAGCACTAGTACTCTCTCCATGATTCCTTTTCATATCAATGACTATGTTAGTAAGCTTCTTAATGATCTGATGCAACCCTTCCACATCCGGGGTGTCCTTTTCTTTAGTTTCAGGCCCTTTGTTATCATTTCCATTATTCTTCTTGGATGTCCGAGAGGCTTTCTTTTCTCCAGTTATAGGGTGGCATGCTGTGAGGCTGATCATTTCATTTTCAACTTTCACCGCTTCATCGATAGCACCTTGTAAGGCTTTCACATTACTCCTTTTAACCCACATCGTTGTAGGGACAGGGAGAGCAGAGATATAGAATTCCATTAGCACCTCTTCAGTAGGTCTAACGGTGACTGGGATTCTATTGAACAAGCTATTGAACCGAATGTTAAAATCCTTAACCTTCTCCTTGGTTTCCATTTTCAGACAGGATAATTCTAAAACTAAGGCTGCAGGTGTTTTGTCATCACCAAACTTGTCTAAAAAGGCCTGCTGAAAAGAATCCCAAGAGGTAATCGACCCTATTCTCAAGCTTAAATACCATGTGGAGGCTACACTAGTCAAAATAAAAGAGAATAGGTGGCACACCACATCTTCATCAGTGACCCCCAACCTGCACAAGGCTAGGAAGAAAGAGCGAATATGATTATCAGTGGTATCTCCCCGCTCAGGGTCAAAATTGGGTAACACTCTTTCTATATTTTTGGGTAAGGGATGTTGTTGCCTAGGTACCGCTACAGCATCATGTGCAAGCCAGGGAGGGAGTGCTCTTGGAGGAGGTGGGGGTTGATTCCCACCCATAGGAGGAGGTGGAGGTTGATTCCCACCTAGAGGAGGAACGTTGGCCATATTATGGACAAGGAAGTTTTGGTTGGAGGTTTCTCCATTAGGATTCTCAAAATCAAGCGATGAGTTACCTTTAGAAGGGGAATCCTAAGGGATTTCTTCCCAAGGGGTGTCAATACTTTGCAAGGATTCTAGCACAATATCTGTGAGAGAAGTGGTTGCTGATGTATCTTCGCTCAGGGTAAAGATCCTTGGCTTTCTCTTAGTTGTCGGAGGTAAAGAGTGAAAGATGGGAAGTTGAGAGAGGGAATGAGCGTAAGCCCAAGTAAGTGCTCTAACTGGTTGTTCCTGAGTGACAGGATATTCCCACAGTCTCTCTTCCTTGGGTAACCTTGAAACAGGACTTAGAGGGGTCTTTGTTTCTTCAAAATGAGGCTCTTTCAAATGTGCGGCAAGATCTCTCTAACCTTTACGATCCATACATTAATCCTTTCGAATCCATGTGTGGTACTCATAGATGAAATATTGAAAAGATGGAGAGGGCGGTTCAGGCCCTCCTTCTAGTGCCAATTTGTTGACATGGCAAAAGTGCACAATGCCAACAAGGGGAACTAACCTAATCGTAGGCCCCAATCAGACCTGCTTTCGTTTGGAATGGCTAGCTCCGACGGGTTTTAAGGGACCACGTAAACTGTTTGATCATGTCGAAAGATGGCTTTCGAGAGGAATACTTCAATTAAATCAACAAAGATAAAACAACGAACCTCTATGTATTAAATCCTATCTATATTACTTCCAACTACTTTAATCTAGTCCTAGCTATCCTAATCTATCCTGCAGAAGCATAATACAGAGGTTTAAACATCATATATATGTTCGGCAGGAGCATGATAGAGAAGATTAAACATCATGTATAGATTCAAGTCCAAATGAATCAATCATTGAATTCACAGCTGGACAAGACTGTATTAAAGCTAAATTGCAATCCAATCACTCATATAGGAATCCACATTCTTTTATGAAATTAAAACTTGCAACTGATGTTTAACTTAGTTTCAAACCATATACCATTCACAAGTTAACCTTGAAACTGAATCACATTCAATTAATAAGACTTATAGTGAACTGTAAGTCATCAATATGCATATATACAAATCAAATTTACATTCATGCCAGTAATAACACTTTGATCCAAAACAATACAATGAATCTGAAACTATGGCTCCTCCTTGAACTAAACAGTCCCCTTTATTCACAATAAATCAAAATTGTTCTTCTCCAAGCCAAAAAGCCCCTTTCCTCTTCCGAGGCAATATTTATGCAAAAGCTCTTGACTCTACATCTACCCTACCTCTTCATCTTCCCTACTGCTTTCAATATGCAGATCGAGTATACAAAGATAAAACTATCAGCATAATCGCTGCAACGTAGGAAGCATATCTGTTGGAGCGATTAGTTTCATGAAGAAGTGAACATATGCTGGAAAAAGGGGTGGTTGTGTGTCGCCTCTTCATGATGAAAACCGGGCCAGCTTTGCTCTCGGACTGTACAACCAACACATGGGGCTCCGACTCAGAACGCTTGAGGCCAAACCTTCAAACACAATGCTTCTGCACATACGGCTCTTCGAATCCACTCATGCGTCTTTTACTTCTCATCTGTGGAGATAGTGATCATTAGCTTCATGATTGTGAACAATATAATAGAAATATTCACATAAAACACAAACGCTACCTTCCACACTAAAATCCCAATCCCTTTGTTATTTCAAAAACTTTGGAAAGCACAGGAAAACAAGGAAAATCCCACCCTGATCACTCAAGCCGGACCTCAAATGTTATATATCAGCGCTTATAAATATCGCTGGGTCTGGCATATCGCATATCTCAATATGCATAAGCTTGGGGCTCCGCCGATACGCGATATGCGATATGGCCTTGGACCCAAAAACATATATATACACGTTAATACTGCTAGCGAGTCCGCAATACAGGTTTGCCTTTGAAAATCGAGATTTCAATATTTTTGAGAAACAAAGGAATATACAGGGAAAACCATGTCCAGCCATAACGCCGAACTTGAAATGCTATACGCTCGAGTTCATAGAAATTGGCGGATCCGCCACATCGATGCGCACACTGCGTATAAGGCCCATGCTCCGCCGATATGCGATATGCGATGCGGCCCCAGACCCGACAATGTATGCAATGTGGTTAATAATGCCATCGAGTCCGAAGGCCAATGGCGTGCCATATATATGCGTAAACCTTGGACTTAGGCTACTTGCGATATGTGACAGGGCTTTCGAACCCGAAAATACATGTATTAGGGTTAATAAATCTTGTCACATCCGGAAACCATGAATGCGTTGTTTATACACATGGCTTTGGGGCTGGGCTAAGAGCGATCTGCGATGGGGCTCTAGACCCGTAATGCATACATTTGAGTTAATAAAACCCGTCGGGTCCAGAAGCCATGAATGCCTTGTGTTATTGCGATAGGCCCCGAAAAGGGTTTATGCATGCTTTGTGAAGGATTTTCGCTATAGGGCATTGTGGTGGGAAGAATAATGCGATGAGGGTTTTGAGGGGTTAAAAAAATCCCGATAAACATAGGAATGAAGGGCTTAAGCGAGGGATTTGTTAAAGGGCTTTACCCATTTGTGAACGGAAGATTGGGCCCTCCACAGAGTTAAAATTACTAGGATGAAAAGGATCATTCAGAGAGATGATAGATCAGACTTATAGGAGGGTCATTTAAAATTTTCTATCAGAGCGTGTTTTAATAGGGTGGTAGTTATGGCCACAATAGTTAGCATGGCACAAAACTAGAAAACAATACTCCTTTTCATAAGCAAATCTAGTAAGAAAAAACTAGTGCTCTGATACCAACTTGACCTGAAATGGAGTGGATTAGTAATACTGTGCTAATTCCCCATTCAGCATAAAACCCAAGATGCTTATCATTTTCTTCTCAAGTTCTTAAGGATTCACCATTTTTTCTTAATTAACTGATTGCCATGAGAGTTTCTTATGTAAATGTTATAAACAATTTAACATAAAACATATGTTGAACATTAGCAAAATAACAACAAAGAACATAAAAATACAACACAGAACACAGAGATTTGATGAGGAGTTCACGTTTCCTAGGCTACATCTCCTTGTTCGAACTTCCAATGCTTGGATTTCTCTATTATACTCAAAATTACAAAAAAAGTGTGTTTACAATGCTCAAATGCCTCTGAAATCTGTCTCAATGAGTTCAGAATAGCCAAAATTGCCATAATAGCTCTTTGCACCTAATTTGGATAAGAACTGAAGAAGTTATGACCTCTCCCAGTTCTCCCACAATTTTCTCAACAAATCCGCTTTTTCGACCACTAACCATGAAATTCAGCCTGAAATCCACCAAATTTGCTACATTTCGGCCACCATAGCCATACTTCCCAGTAGGCTTGGAATTCACAATCGGCATTGGCAGAGAGACAGACGGAACAACCCCTTTCAAAAACTGCGATTTCGATCGCCGATCGGTGGCAGAACAAATTGCAATCAGCTATCGACGGAGAAATGGGCGCACATAATATGCAACTCTTCTGAAACTGTGATGAACGATTTGCGATGGTGGACTTAATGATTTATGCACCATGGTTTATAACAATTGCATGTCTGGTATATATTGGCTTGTCGCAATCAACGTGGGAACCAAACATTCCATACATTACAACCTATTCTCTTTTCGCATCCGGTTCCATCGGTGTTTCTCTATCGGCGCAGACAGGGTAATTCTTAACAAGCCTTCCTACTACGATGTGATCCATGCGATATCGCATATCACATCTTGATGAGACCAATGGCTGATTTTTAACAAAAAACCTATGCTGATGCGATGTGATAGGCCGATTTGCAGGACCAACGACAGAGTAACACTTGGCGCCTCCTAATTGGCTTAAGATACTTGAACTTGCTAACTGTGCACTCATTTTTCCTATTTAGCAAGCTAATCAGAACGCATTTCTGGGAGCATCCAAACTCCGTTTTCGATGAAACGAGTTGTGTTGGATTCATATCACCGAGATATATCCAACCATATAGTTTCCATTCCATTATATGAACTTTCATTTTTTAGCATAAACTTGAGCACCTAATTAATCACTCCCTTAACACTATCATCTTAGTTACTGGAGCTATAACCACTCCCTTCATCCTGTCCTACAAGAGACAAGAGCCTAAAATCTCTCCCTTGACCCATCATGCATGTGTCTGGGGCTAAGGAGACTCAAACTCATGCTTCTTTAGCTCAATAACTTGCCTCAACTTCTTCCAGACCTTGACCAGCCTCGGTAGGACCTTTGGAAGTCTCTAACACCTTTGAAACACTCCTACAAATCACTACAACATCACCAACATCACCACAAGTAAAGCTAGGTTGACTAGGATGCCAACCAACAACTAACCTAAGCATCTAATCCATCAAACTATTCCTCAACATCTCTACCATCAATATGCAGCTCCAAAACATGTTAGACATCCTCCAACATCTGCAAAACTATCACAAGAATCCACAGAGACATGTACATCCTCTCCAAGCCCAAGGTACAACATGTCAACATAAGAGACCTAATACGGGACATGTAGACTTAATCAATAAGGCTCCTCAACACTAAATCCTAAAGCAGCAATCACCATCAACTGTATGCAGCAACATGATCATGAAGATCGTCATAGGGGGAAGACCTCCAATCTAATGTAAACACACCATCATCCAACCAAGGACCATCTACATTCATCTCCAAGCTAGTCCAGACTAGTATACATGCCAAGGACCATCTATCATATCTCCATCATCACCTTAATCATCAAACACCTCAACCATTTGTAGCCACACATACATATGCATAGCCAACCAGCCCAATCAACTAGGGTGACATCAATGACAATCAACCACACATATGCAACACTGCAACACATATCAATGCCAACAATCTCCCCCATTGGCATTGATGTTAACCCCCTAGCTGAAACAATGATCTAATCAAAACATCCTTACATTATCCCCCTTTGAAAATAATGGAAAAGGGATAAACATGTTAAAAACGAATGTTATATACTCCTCTACATGCAAGGGGCTCCATCAAAAAAACATAAAATCCACTCACAATCATATGCAAGTGATGAACAATGGAGTGCAATACTTAAATAACAACAACGCTTCCCCTAGAAGATATGTACACCAAACTCCCCCTAGACATAAGATATGCCCAATCAACAACACACAAGTGAAGAAACATACATCTCCTACCAGGAGCAACAATAAACTCTCACTCAGGAACAACAAACACTGAAACACATACTCTCTCTCCTGAAGCAACAACAACATAATCCATGTCATAATGACAACAATAGCTCATATCACCAATACATAGAAATAGTGGCATAATGTGATCTACTAGCAACAAAAACATTGATCAACTCCATAGAAACAACAGCAAAACATCGAACCAACTCTGAAGAAACGACACCAAATACAACCTCTCCACAATGTACTCCCCAGCCACAGAAACCTCCTATACCAATAGTGGAAATAATTGTCTAGAAGCAACATCTCTCTGATGTAGGCATAGTAACAAAAATCCATGATGACAGGTCATAAAAGTATGACCATCCATACTCCACTGAATGCAAGCATCTCCATGGTTGAATATACATATTTGTCAATTCCTCCTTTCCACATGCAAGAGGCTACTCCACATGGACCAAAGACTATGACCCAATGATATGAGACAAAGTATATGGCCTCATAGGCTTATTACATGGATACCACAATGATAATGCATGACAATACAAGTACATCAATAATCCCTAAACCATAACTCACATGACTCATTATGCAACATATTCCAAACATGGCTCTCAATGATATTCATGTCTAATACAATGTCACAATTGGAGTACATAGATCATATGTTCAGCCACATTTCCTCTCTATGATAGAAAGATAATGTCAATATAAATAACATAAGATGCATGTATCATCCTCTCCAAAACACAACCATGAATCAATATTTCAGCAGCAGTAACCGGCAATGCATAACAATACATAGTGTCCCATGAATAACATATATCAACAACATCATAAACCAATAATCACAGCACACCAATCATCCCAAAATGTCGACTCTCTAAAGTTATACATCGTAGCAACAATAACCATCACATAGAGAATGAACCTCAACAAGATACTCAATAACTAGTAGCAGCAAATAATCATATAATGATGTAATGACAGTAACAGCATCACATCAGCAATCCATGCTCCAAAGAATAAGCATCATCTACCATCATACTAATTCATATTAGCATCACATGCAAAATATCATCATCACACCAATCTCCATCGCACCAACACATGCATAAAATCGTCAACCCGAAATGCATGATACATGCCAACTGCATGTCAAACCACATAGGCAACATACATGATCAAACATAAACATCTGCAATGGATGAGCACATAGCATGAGATGCATAGCCTAACTCCACCAAGGGGCCACAATGCCATTAAATATGGAAGCATATAAAATGCTTCCCCTGAACATGTGTCATCTCTCCTCTTGATCATGCCTCAGAAAAAATATCATCAGTATAAATAATAGATCACCAAGAAAACATAATCATAGAGATAAGAATCAACACAAACTACTACATGTGAAAACAAAATATGACATATACTCCCCTTGATCCTATGAAGGCTTCACATCCATATTGTAGTCTAAGAGATCTAACATGTAAGAGCAGACTACAATATGTGTTGATCTCTTCTACTCTGAATCTGATGAAGAATATTACTCCCTTGGTCTCTTGTTACTTTTCACTCTACCCTTCAACACATACACATTGTCTAGGGTCTTGACTCCTCTTTCAATTACCCTCTTTGATTCTTCTTTCCCGATGAAGCAACCTTTGGAGTTGAAGACCACTTCCTTGCCTTCATCAACCATTTGGCTCACACTTAGAATATTGTGCTTTAAACCATCAATAAGGCATACATCTTCAGCATTGGTCCTCTTTTCACCAAGGTTAGCCTTGACAATTACCAATATTCTTGTTGGCTCACTTCCTTAAAAAAAACATGGCCACTTTTGGTTTTCTTCAAGAAGTGAGATTTTCTCCTATCTCCTTAATTATGATGAGAGCATCCACTATCAATAAACCATTTTTCATCTTTATCACTGACCAAAGAGCAATACCACATCTTTCTAATTGTTTCTCCTTTTTCTTCCACATTGCTCTAGGTTGGTTCCTTTGTTTTGCATGTCTTTTTGGTTGCTTCTTTTGTACTATACATCTCATGGATCTAGGGATCAAGTAATCCTTGGCCATGTGTCGAAATTTGTGACACATAAAACATTCTACATGACCATGATAAGAAGCCAAAGGATATGATCGTTTGTTCCTCATGCTAGATTTCCAAATTCTCGTACTAAACCTGCAATAAATGGCTTTATGCCCAAACAAATTACAAGAATAACATATACCATTAAACAAACTTGTATACCTAAAAGAAAATCCCATTCTTTGTTGTTCAAATTTTTGCATGGATGTGTCCAATTTGCTTCTACAAATGTTTTTATATGTCCAAACTGATGGTAATTGAAACACTCAATCTCATTCATCAATAGAGCAAACAAATTATATTTTATCTTTTGAATTCTGCTACTATCAACTCTAGGAGCATATGATCTTCTTGGCATAGAAGCTCCTTTCAAATCTCTTTTTTGTTGTTGATGAAATTGTTGCCTCTTTTCTCCAACATTTTCATGGTTGCTCACAAATTTCATTGTAGGCTTCTTTGAATCTATAGTGTTAATTTTTCCTACATATGAACTCGCACCTCCCCTTTGAAGGTTAGAGCTAGATTTGCTCACTACTATGGTTCTCTTAACCTTCTCAAGTTGATGGCATTTCTCTTCAATTTTATTTCTCAATTTTTCTACTACATTTTGAAGTGCCTCAACATAATCTTTCTTTTCCTTCTGTTTGTTGCACGCCACTTCTTCTTTTATTTTTGAATCCTCCAGCTAGGTTCTCAAGGTATTAAGCTCCTCATTAAGATTTTTCTCCATCTCATCACAAACTTGCAATAATTTCTTATGATATTCACACGCAACTGTTGGATTATCTACTTGAGCAGATAATTCCTTGATCACAACCATTGTTGATTCATATTCATCTTTAATAACAGCAATATCCTTCTAATCATTAACCTCAAAAGAATCATCAGAATTATAATTAAAAAATTCCTTCAAAATGTTACCTCGTGACACATTTGATTCAGAATTTACAGCTTCTTTTGCAATGGACATATTTTCTTCCATCTTCAAACCTCTTGCCTTTTGAGACATCCTTCTCCTATTTCTGGCCATGATCCATGATCTAGTCTCTAAGCGGTCAAGCTTCACTGAAGAGCATTCGCTCTGATACCATTTGTTGGAAATATATTCACTACTGAGAGGAGGGGTGAATTAGTAGTGTGGCCTTTGTATCAATTTTCACAAAATTAAACTTTTTCCAATATCTATTATACATGCACATGTACAACATTATATCATTAAACATATAAGCAGCAATAAACTGAAACCATGATAACCATTAGAAATAACAACACAAGCATGCGCACACAAGAACACATGTATTTCTATTGGAAACCCTTTCGGGAGAAAACCACCCTGTTGTTGCTGCATTACTCAATACTTTTTATTATCTGCTGAACAAATTGTTACATGGATTAGCTACACCCATATCTGGAAGACTCATCTTTCTCTACAGTATGATGGCAACTATCAATTTGGAAATATTTTTCTATCGCAGATCTATGGACTACCATCTGCTGGAAGCTTCCACGACCAAAAATCCTCACCCAATCACCATTGGACAGTCCAAATCCTGTTAGATGGAGAAAATTCTTCCTACTATGAATCGACCAAATCATTTTCTATACTGAAGCCTCCATGCCTACACTTCCTCCATGTGAACCACCTTTCGTATATTTTCAAGTTGGGTTGTCAATTCTCTCAACATGACCAACCCAATAGCTCTATCATTCTGCTCATCAAATATGAATCATAAATCTGAACCAGAGAAGGGAAATCTTCACTACTTCACACACCAAAGCACTACTCACAAACACATCACAAAGCTACCAAAATTCTGCCACAACCAACACACAAATTATGAATCTTCTTCCCAACTCTATCTCTGATTTCTGCTTACAAATCTATGATATATTTATGCATAACATATGTGAGCATTTGTTGCATACTCAACTCAATCACAATGCTCTCACACTAGCATACTCACTCACTCTCCAAGAAACCAACCAAATTAACTTGAAGCCTTCTTCTATTTAACATTTTTTGAGATGATTAACTCAGTAAAAACAAGTTATGGAAGACTTAGCAAATCTATTCATATGCTTCAGATTTGGTTGAGGGAAGGCTTCTTGACCAAACCAATCACTAACTCCACTAGCCCTTTGATATCTTCAACCTTCATCAAGTTCTAGAGGGCCCACAACCTTTTTCCGACCATATGTCAAAAATTCACAATCAATAACATCGCCACAACAACAAAATAGGTTGAGTAGTGCAAGGAATGCAGAATAAAAATTGTGAAATCCCTCGGTCGCTCCCTTAGCACTATCCTCTGAGTGACTGGAGCTATAGCCACTCCTTTGAGCATATCTTGCAAGCGAATGGAGCCTAAAACCATTCCCTTTACCCATCATGCATGCAACTGGAGCTAAGGAGACACAAACTCATGCTTCCTAAGCTCATAACTTGCCTCAACTTCTTCCAGAGCTTGACCGGCCTCTGTAGGACCTCTAGAAGTCTCTGAAACCTCTGCAATACTCCTAAAAATCACTGCAACATCACCAACATCATCGCAAGTAAAACTAGGTTGAATAGGATGCCATCCAACAAGCAACCTAAGCATCTGAGCCATCAAACTATTCCTCAGCATCTCTGCCATCAATATGCAACCCCAAAACCTGTTAGACATCCTCCAACATCTACACAACCATCACAAGCATCCACAGAGACATGTAGATCCTCTCAAAGTCCAAGGTTCAACATGTCAACATAAGAGAATAGACAGTGTAGACACGTAACAAGAGTTAATCATATGCATGGCAGAGCTGCTCGAGAAGGTGGATAAACTTAACAAAAGGGTCATGCTTCTTTCCGAGAACTTGAAAAACATGGAATTTTCCTCATTCGACTCTGATAGAGAGGCACAACATCAAGAACAAAGGACACCCCTACAAAATGAAGACCAACAAGAGAACATTGTGTAACAACACTTTAATTTCATGTTTTTTTTTATGTTTTTTAAGTATAGTTTTAACTTTCTATGCTATGAGTTTTTCCAATTTTTGGATATAAGACTTTCAGATAGAAAATAATATGAAAATTAGAAAATTATGCTACTAGTATGGTTTCCCAAATAGCAAATTAGTAGTGAATAAAGAAAATGTATATCTATGTTCTTGAGAGTAATATAAATA
>APFE030621959.1:386607-389107 GCA_000404065.3 Pinus taeda
TTTTCTAGGTGTCATTCTGACAATACTGTCTACACCAAGACAGTGGGAAACTCTCTTATCATCCTTGTTCTTTATTCTTACTGGTAGTGATCCCATCCTTATAAACCATGTGAAGTCCAGCCTTAAAAAGAAATTTGAAATGACAGACTTAGGACACTTACACTATTTTCTCGGTCTTCAAGTCTTGCAATCCAAGGAGGGTATTTCCCTTTCCCAGTCAAGTATGCTTGTGATATTCTTCGTCATTTTCACATGGAAGATTGTAAGCCAGCTCCTTCTCCCTTTCAGTCTGGAGTCAAACTTTCAGTCTCTTGTACTTCTCCTGAAGTTGATGCTACCTTATACCGTCAACTTGTAGGAAATCTCTTGTATTTAACCCATACTCGTCCTGACCTTTCCTTTGCTGTTGGCCTTGTTGCTCGTTTTTTGCAAAACCCCCGTGAAAGTCATTGGAAAGCAGCTAAAAGAATACTTCGTTATGTTCGAGGTACAATACATTTTGGGATTCATTACAGTGCCAAAGCAACTCCTCTATTAGTTGGTTTCACTGATTCTGATTGGGCTGGTGACCCTGATGATCGGAAGTCTACTGCCGGTTATGTCTTCACTCTTGGTTCAGGCCCTATTACATGGGCTTGTAAGAAACAGGCTGCCATTTCTCTTTCGTCAGCAGAAGCAGAGTATCGTGGTGCCGTGGAAGCTAGTAAGGAAGCCTTGTGGCTTCGTCAGATCCTATCAGAATTTGGCTTTGAGCAGCAGCATCCGACTACACTTGTGATAATCAAAGTGCCATTCAGCTTTGCAAAGATCCAGTTCAGCATCAGCGCAGCAAACACATTGAACTTCACATGCACTTCATCAGAAAGCTCATTCATGACCATGTTCTTGAAGTGCAATATTGTTCAACAGATGATCAGGTTGCAGACATCTTCACAAAGGCTCTCACAGAGGCGAAGTTCACTTAACTTCGATATATGCTTGGAGTTCAGGAAGTTGTCACTAAGGGGGGATAGGCTCTAGTGCCTCCTTCCTTCTCCTATTGTGTCATATTTGTAAATCCTTCAATCCTATCCCAAGTTGTTCTTAAGGGGGGATGTTAGGATATTCCGACACATAGGAAATAGTTAAGTTCAACTTGGTCTAGTATAGAGTTAGGTATAGAGTTAGGTAAAGTGTGTTTCTTTACCGTTGTACATTTTGTAACTTACAATCCGACGGTCACGATATGTAGTGATCCGACGGTTCATTCTCTCCTCGGTATTACCGACACTTGATCCGTGGCTTGACACCCGATTGGTCCATGAATTCTATTTAAAGCGCATGGAGGGTCATTTGTAGGTTAACCGGGCATGAGAGAAGCTTATGTAAATTTTCATTCTTTTATTAATAAATTGCCTGTAGTAGCCACGTTGGCGCAGGCCGTGGACTGTTTCCCTCTCTGAGGGTTTTTACCACGTCAAAATACTGGTGTATTGATCTGTGATCTGTTTGTGAGCGGTGTCCTTTTGGTGTTCTGTCTGAGGAACTTACCCTGTAAATTCCTACAAAAGTACAGAAGTGGTGAATGCGAAACCATCCCAGGATAAAGGGAAAGTGGTTTCCCAAATAGGAAACCATGAAGAGAAATCAAGAGAAGAAAAGAAAGGTGACTCCACAAAAGTTTCCAAAACTTGGGCTCAAGTTATTAGGATTCTACTAATACGGAAGGAGAAACAAACATTTTGGTTGGCAACATGTAAGATAGAGAAAGCAAGGAAAGACAAAATAGAGTAGCAAACATATTGGACAACTAGTCTGGAAATACCTCTTTTCAAGAGCTTTTCAAGAGTGGTGACATCAATAATCCCTCTAATTATAGGACCATAATGATAAACCCACCCCCCTTGTTTCTCGTGTTGCGCTCTCCCCCTGACATCACCCCCCATCCTTCATTATGCGTGTTCCTCCTGTGGCCCCTATGGAGTCTGATCCGGAGGAGGCTCTCTCTACAGCTACACTCCCCTCTAATGAAGCTTCTCTAGCCTTCACCAGCCCCATCTCCTCCCTAGGCCCTCGTCGCAATTGACCTGTTATTTCTAAGTTTATAAAGAAACTTGAAGACATTCCAGAAATAGTGTTGCCTCCCTCATTTCCCAGAAAAGCTGCTCTTTCGCTATCTGAGAAGGGACTGGTCGGACAGTTTACTGCTCTATGGCCTTCTCCTAAAATAGTGCAAAAATGGGTTGAAAGGAAAATGTCTCCTTCCACATAAGGAAAACTCTCCATTCATTTTTGTGGAAGAGGTCACTTCACTTTTTATTTTGAGTCCCGAGAAGACAGAGATCTCATCTTCAGAAATGGCCCCTACTTCATGGATTCCATAGGCTTATATTTAAAAAGATTGACTCCATATTTTGACCCTTAGCTGGATGTCCCCAATGTTGTACCAGTGTGGGTCTATCTCCCCATCTCCCCTTCATTGTTGGGGGGATGAATCTCTCAAAGTAATTGGCAATGCATT
>APFE030621959.1:391607-398600 GCA_000404065.3 Pinus taeda
ACCCATATCTTTTTGCAATTCCTCTTATAAAATTATCTCCAAATTTCTTGCTAATCGGCTAAAACCTCTCCTCCCCATCTTGATTTCTGAAAACCAAGGAGCCTTTGTCCCTAACAAGAAAATCATTGATAATATAATGTTGATACAAGAAGCCATCCACTCCAGCATGTCTAGAAATGAAAAACCTTTCATCCTAAAACTAGACATGGCCAATGCCTTTGATCGTGTCAATCATTCTTTCCTTACTCTTGTTCTCCAAAAGTTAGGATTCTCTTCCGACTTCATAACACTCGTTACAACTTGCATAAATGGTCCATGGATTTCCCCTCTAATAAATGGAATACTTGGGAACTTTTTTCAAAGTTCAAGAGGTTTAAGACAAGGTTTCCCTCTCTCTCCTTTCCTATTTATTATCATGGTAGATTCTCTAAGTATAAACTTAGAGCACAACAGGAAGAATGCTACCATAACAGGCATTTATTTCAGCAAGGGAATCAAGAGCATCAATCACTCTCAATTTTTTGATGACACTCTTTTCTTAGGTGGTGCCTCGTGTATTATTGCGAAAAGAATAAAAAAAAATCTTAGACAGAATTTTTGGAGGTCTTTGGCTACCTTCTAAACAATAAAAAATGCAGCATCTATGGTTGTAATACATCAATAGTAATTCTACGGCGCGTTTCTCATATTCTTGATGTCCCCTTCAAAGAAAATTGGGATCATTTCAAGCACCTGGGACTTCCAATATCTAAGGATAATTTGAAATCGGAGATTTTGACTTCTTCCATTAACAAAATGAAGAAGAAAACTCAGAATTGGGGTATGAAATGGCTAAATCTAGCCAGGAGAGTTATCTTTATCAAAGTTGTTTTATCAACCTTCCCACTATACCAATTATCAATCATCTAAGCTCCAAAAGGAATAAAAAAGTTGATTGAACTCATTATAGGAAAATTCCTATGACAAGGGGGTAAAATAGAGTCAAAAAAATTTAGTCTAATAAATTGGAAGCAAGTAACAGCTCCATATGAGAATGGTGGAATTTCTATTCGACTTCTCAGATTGATGAACATTTCTCTCAGAGAAAAAATAATTTGGAGATTCATAACACGAGATCCCTCTTGGTGGAAACAAGTTTTGGAAGAAAAATACTTGTGCTCATCTCGTCAACACCTTCTTATTTCAAAAATTCCCATCAGGCATTGTTCGCACATTTGGAAGCTCATTAGAAAATCCCTTCCTCTAGTAAAGGAAAATAGTTCCATAGTTCCAGGAGGATGACAAGATATGAATTTGTGTAGAGATAGCATCATGGGATCTTCCCCTCTTTCAGGTATTCAAGAAATTCAACCTCTCATGACATGGACGCAAAACAAAGGAATAAATACTCTTGACAAAATTTCATACTGGAATCATGGAGATATTTCTTGGGATGAATGGCTTCCCCCATCTTTCCCTCTTGACCTCAGTGATCAATGGAAACTAATAATCTCAAATCTTAAAGGAATAGTGCCTATAAGTCTTGGAACACAAGACAATTCAAATGGAACCCATTTGGTGGGATCTTCACAGTTAAATCAGGATATGAAAAGCTTCAAGTATACCTTAGTCTTCAAGATTGGCCTTTGTGGAAATCTGTTTGGAAAACAAAAAACCTTTAAGAAATAAATTTTTTATGTGGAAAATGATCAAAGGAAAGATACTTACAGCAGGTAATCTCAAGAAAAAAGGCATCCATGGACCCTCAATATGCCCGCTGTGCTGCAATATGTTATGAAACCATCTCACAAAAAGATAGAAAAGATAGATCAACGCCTTAAAAATAAGCCTCTTCAAGGGGCAAACCTCCTTTACATTACACAAATGAATAATTCTTGGATGATACAAATGACAAGACCTCCTTTCTATATATAGGAGTCTAAGGGTTCACAATATAATCAAAGCCGACATAACAATAATAATGTAAGGGCACAATAATAACAATAGTGGGCTTCTATGGGGCACAATAATAACAATATGGGGACTACATGGGTACAACAATATAATTACGGGGTTTTACTAATAACAATAAGGGGTTACACTAGTAGTATAGGGGCCTAACATGCCCCGCTCCTTCAAAAAGTGTTGTCCTCAATGATTGGGTAGTTCTTGATGCTTCTGTATAAAATTCTTGTCCTCCCTTGTGGAATCTTCAACAGGTAAGTTCTTCCACTTTATGAGAGACTCTGAAATTGATCGATTTCGAAGCTGTCGGGTTCTCATTTCTGTGACTGCTCCAGTTTCCAATATGATTTTTCTTTCCTCTTCAAGTTCTGGCAATATTGTTTGAATTGGGATATTCTGCAACTTTTGAATGAGTGGCCACACTTCTTTGTCCTTCTTCCATTCATCCCTTGCTTAATTTATCCAATCTGATTGGATAATATAAATAGCACAAAACAATGCTTCCACATCCTCGTCCTTTCTTGAGAGTGCATCTGCAACAAAAAATTTCTTCCCTTTTCTGTAAATGATATCAATTTCATAACCCAACATATTTGTGACCCATTTTTTCCATTCTTCTAAAGATAATATTTGTTCTAAAAAGTATTTAAGACTATCATGATCCATTTTTACCTTGAAGTGTTTTCCCATTGGATAAGGTCGCCATTTTTTAAGTGCGTGTAGTATTTCCAACATTTCCTTCTCATAAATAGCTTGCTTGAGATGTAGCTGTAAGAATACCCAATCACCAACATCAAATTTTTTTTCACTACGATGTTGATCTACCTATTGTTTCACTCGATTCTACACCAAAGTGGTGTTATCCTTTAGAAGTTGGAGAACTTGTTGTTGATGCTCGATGTGATCTTTCACTACTTGAACATTTTTCTTCTTGATATGTCCTTCTATTTTGAGAGTTTCAGGAGTGGTAATTTCTTCCAATGCTTTACAAGATATAGTCAGATTCATTTCTCGATGCTCTATGTGATCTTTCACTTCTTGAACATTTTTCTTCTTGATATGTCCTTCTATCTTGACAGTTTGAGGAGTGGTAATTCCGGCCAATGCATTACAAGATATGGTTGGGTTCATTTCTTCTTTCTTGATGTGATCTTTCACTTCTTGAACCTTTTTCTTCTTGATATGTCCTTCTATCTTGAGAGTTTGAGGAGTGGTAATTCTTGTCAATGCTTTACAAGATATGGTCGGATTCATTTCCTCTTTCACTAGGGTTGGGTCCTGGCGTATATCCTCTTCTTCTAATGTTTCTTGATCATTTTCTTCCTTCTCTTCATACTCTATGTAAAACAATTTCTTCTCAACACACTTATGACCTTTAGTGCATTTGCTATCACAATTGTAATAAAGCCCTTTTTCTCTTTTTTATTCCAATTGTTGTGGTGTAAACCTTGTAGGTTGTGGAAGGCTAGGAGAAGAAACACTTCCATAATTATAGTCATGAATGGTGGGATTCCTTGTTTCCATAATTTTGCTTTCAATTTTTCTTGCCCACCTGAATTCCTTCTCCAAAGAATCAGGTTCCCAAAGATGAACCTCGTGTTGAATGTTATCCTTTAAAGTACTTATGGAGACATCAATCCTTTTCTTCTCTGGAATATCATTTACTCTTATATTCAATTTTTGAATGTCCTCAATGTGCTCTGCCATTGAACACTTTTGTTTGAGATTTATCAATTGGCTAAAGAAGGTGTTTCTCTTTGTATCCTCATAATGTGCTACCATTTCCTCTGTGAAAATTGACCACGTAACAAGTGGTTTACGAGAACAAAGCCCTTTATATCATAAAAATTGATCCAGTTCTAAATATGAAGATGCAATACATACCTTTTGTAACAGTTGCACCTCATGTAGATCAAAATATTACTCCATCTGACATATCCAATTTACCGGATCCTTGCCATCAAACTTCCTCATATCACCTTTTCTTGATTTTAGGAGCTCGATCTTCAAACAACTATAAATTTGTAATTTCTGCTCTTCTAGTTCTGAAATTGCAACCTGAAGTAGCCCTCTGCGTCCTCTTTCCAATGCCACCAATCTGATCAAAATTGGATTCTCCAAGAAAGAGTTATCCATAATATCCCAAGATGACCCGATTATATACCTTTTAAGAAGAGAAAACTTGTATGAAGTGCCATGTGTCACTGTCTTGACGTTTGGATCTAAAAAAAATATAAAAGAAAATACAATCCATCCTCTTTCTGTAACTTCTTACAAAATTTCAATCTGATGCTCAAAGAGACAGTTATGATGATTATCCCAAGGTGACTTGTTTGGAATGTAATTTGCGGGTCTGTAAAAACCCTAACTTCCTCGTACTATATCTCAAAAAATGTAGCGAGACAGGATCTGCAATTCGGAGCCAAGGTTTAGACGATTTCTTATCAAATGGGTTTTTGTTTTAGCTTCTGAAACTTCGTAGCAAAAGAGTTATAGCAAAAATCCCACGATGACCTGTTTTAGTTGAAATTCTAGAACTTCGAAAAACCCTAACTTCCTCAGATCATATCCCCGAAAATATAGAGAGACAAGCTCCAAAATTCAGACATAAGGTTTAGCGTGAGTTCATCTCAAATGTGTTTTTTTTCACTTCTGAAACGTCGCAAAAATAAAGTTATAGCGAAAATTCCACGATGACCTATTTGGAGTAGCGAAACCCTAGAATCCAAAGCTATGATACCAAATGTTATGAAACCATCTCACAAAAAGATAGAAAAGATATATCAACGCCTTAGAAATAAGCCTCTTCAAGGGGGAAACCTCCTTTACATTACATAAATGAACAATTCTTGGATAATACAAATGACAAGACCTCCTTTCTATATGTAGGAGTTTAAGGGTTCATAATATAATCAGAGCCGACATAACAATAATAACGTAAGGGCACAATAATAACAATAGTGGGCTTCTATGGGGCACAATAATAACAATATGGGGACTACATGGGTACAAAAATATAATAAGGGGGTTGTACTAATAACGCTAAGGAGTTACACTAGTAGTATAGGGGCCTAACATGCCCCTCTCCTTCAAAAAGTGTTGCCCTCAACACTTGAGTAGTGCTTGATGCTTCTGTATAAAATTCTTGTCCTCCCATGTGGAATCTTCAGCAGGTAAGTTATTCCACTTGATGAGATACTCTGAAATTCATCGATTTCGTAGCTGTCAAGTTCTTGTTTCTGTGACTGCTCCAGATTTCAATATGATTTTTCCTTCCTCTTCAAGTTCTGGCAATATTGTTTGAATTGGGATATTTTGCAACTCTTGAATGAGTGGCCACACTTCTTTTTCCTTCTTCCATTCATCCCTTGCTTCGTTTATCCAATCTGGTTGGATAATAGAAATAGCACAAAACAATGCTTCCACATCCTCATCCTTTCTTTGAGAGTGCATCTGTAACAAAAAATTTTTCCCTTTTCTATAGATGATGTCAAAGTCATAACCCAACATATTTGTGACCCATTTTTTCTATTCTTCTAAAGATAATATTTGTTCTAAAAAGTATTTAAGACTATCATGATACATTTTTTACCTTGAAGTGTTTTTCCATTGGATAAGGTCGCCATTTCTTAAGTGCATGTAGTATTGCCAGCATTTCCTTCTCATAAATAGCTTGCTTGAAATATAGCCGTAAAAATACCCAATCACCTAAATCAAAATTTTTTTCACTGTGATGTTGATCTACCTTTTGTTTCATTCGATTCTACACCAAAGTGGTGTTATCCTTTAAAAGTTGGAGAACTTGTTGTTGATGCTCGATGTGATCTTTCACTGCTTGAACATTTTTCTTCTTGATATGTCCTTCTATTTTGAGAGTTTCAGGAGTGGTAATTTCTTCCAATGCTTTACAAGATATAGTCAGATTCATTTCTTGATGCTCGATGTGATCTTTCACTTCTTGAACATTTTTCTTCTTGATATGTCCTTCTATCTTGATAGTTTGAGGAGTGGTAATTCCGGCCAATGCATTAGAAGATATGCTTGGATTCATTTCTTCTTTCTCGATGTGATCTTTCACTTCTTGAACGTTTTTCTTCTTGATATGTCCTTCTATCTTGAGAGTTTGAGGAGTGGTAATTCTTGTCAATGCTTTACAAGATATGGTCGGATTCATTTCTTCTTTCACTAGGGTTGGGTCCTGGCGTATATCCTCTTCTTCTAATGTTTATTGATCCTTTTCTTCCTTCTCTTCATACTCTATGTAAAACAATTTCTTCTCAGCACACTTATGACCTTTAGTGCATTTGCTATCACAATTGTAATAAAGCCCTTTTTCTCTTTTTTCTTCCAATTGTTGTGGTGTAAACCTTGTAGGTTGTGTAAGGCTAGGAGAAGAAACATTGCCATAATTATAGTCATGAGTGGTGGGATTCCTTGTTTCCATAATTTTGCTTTCAATTTTTCTTGCCCACCTGAATGCCTTCTCCAATGAATCAAGTTCCCAAAGACGAACCTCATGTTGAATGTTATCCTTTGAAGTACCTATGAAGACATCAATCCTTTTCTTCTCTAGAATATCATTTACTCCTATATTCAATTTTTTAAAGTCCTCAATGTGCTCTGCCATTGAACACTTTTTTTTTAGATTTATCAATTGGCTAAAGAAGGTGCTTCTCTTTGTATCCTCATAATGTGCTATCATTTCCTCCATGAAAATTGACCACGTAAAATGTGGTTTACGAGAACAAAGCCCTTTATACCATAACAATTGATCTGGTTCTAAATATGAAGATGCAATATGTACCTTTTGTAATAGTTGCACCTCATGTAGATCAAAATATTGCTCCATCTGTCGTATCCAATGTTGACAATAATACTGAGAGGGGGGGTGAATCATTATTATCTAATTCTTTTACCAAATCTTTCTTATTTATACTTTGACTTATTTTTGCATACCAATACCATAAATAATGAGCATGAACAAGAAAAGCAGACAGTCACATCAAAGAACACCAGATATAAGGTGGAAACCCAATGTGGGTGAAAACC
>APFE030621964.1:0-12513 GCA_000404065.3 Pinus taeda
CCTAGTTGTTGTATATCTTGTATTAGTGGATGTATGAGGGCCATTATCCTTGGTACAGGAGCCCTAGGATATTGTATTATTTAGTTGGATGAATATAACGAAGTTGGGTTATTGTACATATTTGTGTTAAAAGTTGTGTATATTTTGTGCACTAGAAGATTTACTGTTGTTTATAATTCCATTGTGAAAAGTAGACTCGTTGTGGTATTTGGTTTGGTAGCGTCAATGATTTAATATTCTATCCTAGACACTTGTATCATAGAAAAACAACATCTCACACCTCCCTTTGTCTCTCCCATCATCACTCTCTCTCTCTCTCCACCCTCCAACTCTGTCACTATCTCCCCCTCCAACTCCATCTCTCTTTCCCTCCCTCTCTCCCCTTGTCTCTCTCTTCCTTCCTCTCTCTCCCTCTCTCTCTTCCCCCATCTATCTCCCTCTCTCTCTTTGACTCTGCCACTATCTCCCTCCCTCTCTCCTTCTCTCTCCCCTCTCCATATATGTGTCTTCTTCTCTCTCTTTCACTTTCTCCCTCTGCCTGTCTTCCCTCCTCTTTTCTGTCCCTCACTCTCTCTCCATTGTCACTTCCTCTCTCTCTCCACCTCTATCTCTCTATGTTTTTGTTCTTCTTTCTCTCTCTCTCGGCCCTCTAGCTTTGCCAGTATCTCCTTCTCCCCCCATCTCTCACCTTCTCCATGTCTCTCTCTTTTTCCCTCTCTCTTCCTCATCCATCCATATGATCGATAATTGTCACTCTGCGTAATCAATAATATATGTAAGGTCTATTATAATAATACTTATAATGGAGAGGATTATTATTATAATATATTTGAATAACAATAAATAATATTATTAAGTATTATTCCAATAATAATATATAAAGGAATAACTTGTTAAAGAAACAATAATATGTTAACTTTACATTATAGGGAGACCGATTTATTATGATAAAATTGGTAGCGTTGTGCCTTACATTTTACATTTTATTGTACATTACTTTACATTTTACATTGCATTTCATTTTACATTTACATTTATTTTCATTTGAATGTTAATTAAAACATGTGAAGCTAACATTTATTTATTTATTTATTTTAATTTTGTTGCTATATATATTTCCCTGACATTTAAAAAGTGTTGACATACGTATTTTCTTACATTACACCTATACATCTCCCGTGTGCTAGGTTATATAGTGCCTCTCGGTGCAATTGATTTTTACATTTTAAAAGTAAATGGAATTGAGAATCATTAAAGGTTTTTGAGGAAAAGGGGAATCATTATCCTCCCCATCTTTCCTTTAAAATTAACACCATGGAATTAAGTGTTGAAGGTCTCTTGGAAAAGGTGGAAACATTACATTCTCCACCCTTGCATTTTCACATTAACACCAAGGTGTTGAGAGCTTTTAAGGTTTATCGTCAAAGCAAATCACAATGCTCTCCATTCCTACATTTTCAAATGACACTATGGAATCAAGCATAAACAAAAGTTAATTAGTGAGGGTGAAATCATAACACTCTCCATCTCTTCATTTCCAAATAAACACCATGGATCGTAGAGAGGTTGAAGACTCTTCATGAGATGGAAGAAAAACACTCACCACATTTGTATTTCCTAATAGCACCATGGAGTTGAGCATCATTAAAGGTCTCTTAGCAAACATGGAAGCATAGTAATCTCGACCTTTACATTTACAACATCTCGTAGAAAAGATGGACGCACAATACTCTCCACCCTTGAATTTTAAAATCAGCATCATAGAATCAAGAGTCGATAAGGATTTATTAGTGTAAGTGAAAGCATCACACTCTCCACCCCCCCATTTCCAAATAACATCACATAATTAATAGGTATTGTGGGTCTCTTTGTGAGAGTTAAAACATCACACTCTACACACTCATTTTTTGATCAACACCCTAAAAATGTAATTAAAGGCCTGTTGTGCTATGTAACAACCCCCCATTTATTTGTATATAAATCTCTTAGGAAATTATTGTATAAATAAATAGGGACCCTTAAAAAATTAAAAAAAATAGGAAAATATCATATCTTGGGGTTTGGATTGGAACGATGGAGCGCGAGGTTAGGAGGCTCAAAAAGGGTTTAGGGTAAAAACCCTAGTTTTTTACTATAGCACGACTTTCGCCACCTACAGGCACCCGGACAACCGACAGTATTCCGTTTCTCCATTTCCTTTGCAGCTGTCTCCATCTGCCAGTGGTTATCTGCATCCAGCATGGGCGATGTCATGGAGGTTGAGGAGATTGATTACTCCAAGGAACCTTTTCCTGACCACGTAATTTTTGGTAACCCTAACCTATTTTCTCCGGCTTCAGATTCACCTCTCCCGTGCGTTTATGTTCCGTCATGCACTACTCAGGTGGTCTCTTTCCCTGGACACAGTACATCTTAGCTGGTCTTTGGGTCATTGTCTATTGATTCTCTCGACCTCGATTGCCCTCCATTATCTCCCAGAACCCCTCACATCCTCACTGCTAATACCCCACCATCGCCCTCTTTCGAGCCAAATCCACTGATAAACCACCTCCACCCGTCTAGCTCGACCCTGTTTTCGGCACTGCCTGAGGATACCCCGGCATCTTGTGGTCAAAACCCTCCCCCCTCTGCAAATTCTCTGTCGGGATGTTTTGAAACTCCTGTGGTGAAGGTCTGATCAGCGGCCCATCTGCCTCAGGAGGGAACTGTCTCACCAAACCCGTTGTTGGACCATCCATCAACGCCGTGAACAGGGAAGCAGAAGACCAAGTGTGTGAAGGCAACTTCAAAGGACATCACCATCCATTTTGGCGAAGGTATCACTATTGGGGAGGCAACTTACATGGCTAGTACAGTGCTAGTTGGATATGTTCAAGGCAGAGCATGCTCAGCGGTCAGACTTACCCTATGGGTATGAGAAATTTGGGGGAGTATGCTTAAAGATCTTCTTGAGGTGTAGGTACTGCCCAGGGGCTGGTTTGTTCTTAATTTTGCCAAAGAAAATTATACAGACTTGGTCCTCACTAGATATTGGCACATTGAGATGGCTCCAGTCCTTCTCAAGAGATGGAGCCCTCTTTTCGACCCAAAGAGAGAGCAGATTGGGGTGGGACCTCTATGGGTACACTTGCAGGGCTTCCACTGTAGTACTGGTGCGAGGAGGTCTTCGTCAGAATTGGAAATGCCCTTAGCACTTACCTGGACCATGATAGAACTTTCGTTCAATAAAATAATCGAACCTTAGCTTGCATTCTGGTCCACTTGGACATGCGGGAAGGATTGAAAGAAAAAATAACTCTACAATGGGGGAAATACACTCAGGTGCAAATCCTAGACTCCGAAGGAGTCCCTTTTCGGTGTAGAAGATGTCACAAAGTGGGACACATCTTCAAGGATTGCCCACTTATCAAAAAATCAGAGGATCCTTTGAGGGCACCTCCTTCATCTGTGGGGCCAAAAGCACCTTCTCTAATTCACTCTCCTAAATTGGCTCCAAAGGCACTAGTCAGCAACAGCACCCCGCGGACGGATGCTGGAGAGTACAGAACACCATCACCCCCCTTACAAAGAGCTCGTGCAGCTGCCGAGGCCACAAAAAATCAAGTATTCCTCTGACCTCTCACCCTTCCTCATTTACTTACAACACTTCACTTGACTTATCTACCATTAATACTTATGTGGTTCACTGTTCACTGGCTCCTTCACTTCCCACCATCGCTATCACCGCTCCATCCTTACCCCCTTCTTTATCCACTTCTACCTCCCCATCTTCTGACGGGAGATTTTCATCCCATAACGACAACTTTTCTCTTGTTCACACATAGATAGTCATATGACTCACCTCTCAGGATTGGGACTCTCCCAACCTGGATTGGTCATCCTTTCATCCTGTGGGAGAAAATCTAACCTCACAAAATCCATTCAAAGGGCTGGGGCAGAGGTCGCCTCTGGAAGACAATTCACTTTGGAAGGGATTCTTAGAGCACTGAATACCCTGGGCAGGGTTCCCCCATGAAGTGCCTATCATTTAACTGTAGAGGCATGGCTAGTGCCTCCAAGAAACTAGCCCTACACTGATTATTTGAGGTTGAGCCTACTAATATCATCATGCTACAAGAAACCCTAGGTGAGGCCGAAATTATCACCAGCACTTTAGCCTCCCTACTTCCAGGATGGCATTTTTCGCCAATGATGCTTCGGGTCAATCGGGGGGCTTAGCCATAGGGCTCAATCCTCGCACCATCAGAGTGTTAGCATCCTGGGGAGGACCTAGATTTATTGGTTTGGATTTATTCTCGGTAGAGCTTGGCCTTAACCTGAGGGTAATCAATATATATGGTCCAAGCCATCAGAGAGAGATCTTCTAGCAACATCTGCTCAATCTCTCGATCGTATCCCCTAATCACATAATTCTTGGGGGTGATCTCAATTTCTCTATTGGTTTTTTGGAATCATGGGGATAATAAGAACAAGTGGACACTATTACAGGCTTCATGATGAACCTTTTGGAACAACACAACCTTGTGGATATTCCCATGAATAAGCCACTCCCTACTTGGCGAAATAGAAGGGTAGGGGAAGTTGCACTAGCCAGAAGGTTAGATCAATTTTTGATAAAGGTTCCCCTTATGAATCAGCTGCATCATTATAAACAATGGGTGGGTTCCGAGGGTGTCTCGGATAACTCTCCCATCTATCTTGAAGTCTTTGGTCCCCATCCAAAACCCAAAGCTCCCTTCAAATTTAATCATGTCTGGCTACAGGACCCTGGTTTCTGTTAGGTTCCTATACCAATAGGTTTCATTTTTCATGATTGACTGGAGAAGTGCCAAATATGTTCATCCTTTCCATGCTGCAAAGGTTCCATACTTTGAAGAATTTCACCATGTACAGTTGCTTGACTCTTATCATAGTTCATGAATGGCCAAACAACTTAATCTTGGCCAGGTTCATATTTCAATTTACTTGTCTTAGAATAGAGAATAAAGGTCTGTCCAAACAGTTCAAGCTTGGCAGATGAGTAGATAGGTAGAGAAGCAAAGGAGCCCAACTATTCAATATGGGACCTTGGAAGAGATAAGGGTAGATTTAGATAGGATGGTAGCTAAAATAAAAGAAGAGAATCAGGGTTTGCTAGTTCAAATGCACCCAATGAAAATGAAGAAAATTTTTTAGGAGTAATAGAATGGGTAAGTAGTTTTGATGTTGCAGAAGCAGTTGCATGAGTGATCTTCCTGCTCAAAGATAAGTCATCTCTTATGAATATCATAAATACCATGGCAAAGTGTGGTGACAAATCAGATGTTGCATGTCTAACTTCTCCTCATTCCCCTCACAACAATTACTTACTAACACCCCCCTCAGGATATTGAGATCTGCTCAATATTTCTAAACTACTCCATCTCAGCTGAAAGTTTGAGCAAAATGATGTTTCTCCATGTGCTAAGAAGCCACATTTCTTGTGTAAAACATTTGTTTTTTCTTAAGCCTAAGCTATTCAACTCCCAAAGCTGAAAAAACCATTTCATTTCCCATAAGTTACTCGCTCTTAACCTAGTGCTTTTGTTCTAATACATTTCTCTCATATTAATACACTAACCTTAGTATATTAAATCCCTATATAACTAAACCCCTCCCCCTTATTACGTACATATACATATATCCCTAAGCTTTTAATATCCCGCCCCAGGCTTAATTAAAGCCATATGTTAATGTTTTAGGGGGTCCAAAGTTTATCCGAAACCTTGTGGACAACCCTTCCCCGCGCGCGCATATAACATTGGGATTTATTCAACGTTTGGTTGAATAAATAACCACACCCAAACATTTAACCAAAGTTTCAATACATTGCTCGAACATTACAAAACATTGAATATTATATGGGTCCCCTGCGCTATAGACCTCCACCAACTCCGCATCTCGCCGACCGTCGGATCACCACCCCTAGATCGAATGGTCCGCGGCCATATCGCGATCGCCCCGATCGCCGAACTTTACCTTCCGGGAAAATGGCGGTTTTTTCGCCGTACAGGGGACACGCGTCGCCTGCCCGGCACTATCGCAACCCCTCCGCCCAAAACTGCCTTTGCTCAAAAGTGGTGTGAAAAATACCGCTTACCACCCCGCTGCCTCCTCGCTGACGTCATAACCATGTCATCTGCTGACGTCACTCCTTGTCATCTGCCCATGTCACCGCCATGTCAACGCCACATCATCCGCTACACGACAAACATTGCGTCATGCTGACGTCATTACAAAAAAGCGCCAAAAAGCTCGTAAAAGCCGAATTTTTGTTAAAAGCCCACGAAAATGACATTTTTCGTCCACTTTTTTTTATTTTGTTTACAAATCCTGTGCATGCAATTTACGATGAGTCCGTTGACAAACTTCTAGTCTGCCACCCCAACTAGCTCATGCTGGCATTCGACTTGGCAATTCGACACTCCAACTTGCAAATTACTGGTAGTTGCGTCCAACCCGCTGCACCCATGAACCTGCATTTTGAAACTCTTTCAACATAGATAATGCCAAAAAGCCCTATTTTGCATTGAATTCTATCTCCGCTTTCCACACAAGTGCGCCAAAACTACTATGTTGTCTATTTTTCACCAAAAAACCTGCACATTTTGTGTCTCTTCTAAAAATTTCATCCACTGAGTCAAATTCGAGCTCATTCTAGTTTGCAATTCCCGAATAAAAGGCCCTGAATTGTTTTTGTCCATTTTTTACTGAAAAAGATTCTCCAAACTACGTTTTATGCTACAAATTTTACCCATCAATTTAAAAACAAATCGCTCCAGTCTGCAAATCCTATGAGAAAATCCCTAGAGCCGTTGTTTTACTCACTGTTGCTGTGCAGACCCACATTCCAATTAAAAAAAAATTCACAAGAGAATTTACAATATGGAAGCCCCTGCTCCAGTGGCCTTCAATGTGGCCCCTCTCAACGCTCCACATAAAGAACTTGAATGGATACCCCTAGCTGACAAGGATTTTCAAATCAAGGATTTAACTGGCCATAAATCTCATCTCTAGGCCTTTTGTGAGATCAGGAACATCTACAGAAACAAAGCCGATATCTTTGGAATTTGGGAGTCCAATATGCCCATGTACTACCTCCCTTGTGTCAATGTTTTTCCTGACCTCATTCACCTATGCCATGCCAATTATGAGCCCACTCAAAGGGCAATGATGTCTCCTTCTGGAATAGTTTTATTTTATATCACCCTTGAATCTATAAATGAAATGTTGCATTTTAAGCCAACTGGGCCTTTGACTCCTCTTTCCATGGGATGCTTACTTGATCAAGGTGCCAAACTGCCAAGCTCAGAGATAACCATAATAGCCCAACTGTTTATAAGGCCAGATTGCCAACCTCAGCAACCTCCTCCTTATCTAGACTCTTGGTTTACTGAAGCAGGAAAATTCCTCCTTGACATGATAGCCTACATCTTGGGATACAAAACTAGTGAATATGTTGATGAAACCTCTCTGGTTCTTTTATCAATATTCACTCCAGGACAGCCACCTGCTGTAAAATATGATTATGCCACCTTCATTGCTGATAAAATGCATGAGCAATTCATGAGCATGGATAGGGAGGGAGTTTTCAAATATACATCATACATATATCATCTATTTCTTTACTATCAACCATATAGTTTTCAAATTCCCATTAGAAAACTGGATTCTAAAGGAGAAAGAAGGTCTGTGATATTCTGGACCTCAGTCTTCCACCACGTGTATGAGTCCCCTTACACCTACTGTGAATTCATTGATCTGTTCATACATCTAGCCTCTTCTTTACTAATGACAAGTCCTCCAGATAGACTTTCTAGTGAAATGCAGAAGATTCTACAGCTCTCCAAGAGCTACAGCATAGGTGACTGGTACTTTTACCAGAATCACACTGTAATCCGAATATATGGCTGTGAGCTGTGCCTCTACAAATTGCCAAAATATGTGCCAATGAGACTGTTTGCACTAGAATACTTCAGAAAATTTATCCAAGAAGATGTAATCCATTTCTGTGAGGCCAAGAAAAAGGCACAACTCAAAACAAGAAATCAACTGGGCCCTTTCATCTTCAATAAAAGGGAAGCCTGGCAAGAGGTTGACAACATTTTAGGGCACCAACTTAAGTTGAAACAGAGTTTTTATTGGGCACCATATGACCCTAATCATTTCATAAGTTATAGGAAGGTGAAGAATAAGCTACCAGCATATGTTCATTGCAAAATCCATGAAATCCAACAATATGCTAATCAAAAAGAGTGGTTAGAGGGCACATTAGTGGAGGAAATAACCAAGGAAGATAAACTGGAAAAAGCAATGAAAGCGCTTGAAAAAGGGCTTGACCTGGACTCTTTTGGATAGGTATCCTTCGAGCTGCCTCAACACATAGGAGGTGACACATCTTTTGCTGGGAATTCTCACCAACCGTCACAAAAGGCCAGTACAGGATCAACAAAAGGCAAGGAGGTGATAGATACAGAGCAACAAACAATGGCAGATCAGCCTGACACATCAAAAGAACAGGGTCAAGGGCAAGTTCCCCCAGCTCAAACCAAGGCACCAGAAGTCCCTGTACTACAGACTCCTCAAAATGAGGAAAAAAGCAGAAAGAGATATAGAGAAGAGGGTACCCCTACCAGTGGATCAGCAGAAAAACCAGGAGATAAGAGGCAGAGATTGAATCCCTATTCTGAGGAGGAATTTTTAGAAGAAACCACAGGTAGCATGAGGAATGAGGAAAGGACTGAGCAACAAACCTCTCTAATGGCGGGCACATCAACTAGCTCATTCCAGTAAGAGCTAGAGAAGCAACATAGTGTGGAAATTTCATCCACCAGGCCTCAAAGCAAGCAAGGCTCAGATATTAAGAAAACTTTCACTGAGATAAAAGCAAAGAATGATCCAGTGAGGATGCAACTTTATAATCATCTGATGAGGACAACACCCACCAATCAACAAAGGCTAATGTATGCTTATGATATTCAGGAAAAGAAGATGATCCTCAGTCATTTCAAGCCCAAAATACAACAACCACAATTAGCTGCTGATTATATTAGAACCAATTTGGAAGTTCTCTCTAAAGACATCCATCCAATAGACCAGATTGAATTACATAAACAAACTGGGGAAATGGTGTACTCCACCTTGGCAAACAAGGCATTTCTCGCCCACAAACTGCAAAATTCATTGCACAATACCTCTGCCCAATTAGAATTGGAAAAGGCTTCCTCCTTAGCCAAGGATAATAGGATTAAGTCCTTAGAAGAAATTATCATTGAGCTCAGGCATGATCCCAAGGATGCAAAGGGCATCAAGGCACTCATAAAGAAAACAGAGGAGGATATGGCTGCACTAAGGAGACAATTAAAGATACCTGTTACCATGCATCCACAAACAACAAAGCTGGTACATAAAAAGGTAGAGGAAGACATGGTGGAATTATTGATAAGGATGAATCAAAGGTTAAATGATACGAAGCAAGAATTGGAGAAAGCCTTGCAAGCCAAGCAGGGAGAGTCGACCTCCCAGCCACTTGAAACAGCTCCAACAGTTGCCACTGCCCCTCCCACAGTTGCAGCAGTAGTCCCTCCCACTGTCCCAGCATCAACAACAGGTACCTCAGCTTCAGAAGCAGCAACAACAATAGCCCCAGATACCAGCATGGGCATGGAAGAGATGATGAAGGCAATAAAGGAGTTAGAACTCCAAATGGCAGAGCTAAAGGAAGCCAAAGAAAAACTGGCCAAGTTAGAGGTAAGCTATGATAAATCTAAAATAATTGTGGCAGAAAAGACAAGAGAGGTAAAGGCCTCGGAAAATAAGGTAAAATCCTTGGAGAAAGATCTTACTCTTCATAAACCTCTATTAGAAATCAAAATAATTTTGTGGACTAGAATTGGCCAATCCATCACTGATCAATGGAGGTCAATACAGACTATCCATGAGCAAAATGAATTAATAGAAATAGCCCAAGTAGAGATTCAAAAGGCCAGAGCATCATTGGGAAACATGCCTGAACAGGCAAATAGACATTCATTTTTTAAATACTCATACCAGAGAACAACTAGCAGCTCTAGATATCAGGGACAAAACATGCACCATTTTGAAAGTGAATAAGGTGTTGACCATGAGTAATTTTATACAGAATCTGGAGAGAAAGTGTCAAGAAATGCAGATAGAAATAAATGCTTTTACAGAAAAGTTTACAGTCTTGCACCAAAAGGGTCTACCCAGTTTGTTAACCAGCAATTAGAGATTGTTGACACATGAACAATATGCTCATAGGGTGAATACATATGTTGCCAATCAGATCACAACATCATCAAGCACTTCAGAAGACATAGCACCTCCCTCTGGACAAAGCTTATATGACAAGTTGGAAAATCTGTTGTATATTGAGCATGAAATAACACATCTTTTTGAAGTCCAACCCAACTTCTACAGGTATACTGAAGCTGATGAAACATTAATAAAAATGCAAAGACACCAGTTGCCAACAGACCAATGGTGGCAGAGCATGTTGGAGGTTTTACCAAGGTATTTCCAATTTTCCTTTATCATCTGCATTTTAATCAAATATCAAAACACGTGCCACATATCATAAAGATGAAAACAACAAAAAGAGGAAATCAGGCTGGGACTGTAGCTCACTAAAGCAGGACCACGCACAGATGAAAGAGCCAGGACAACAACTCAGCAATGCCAGTAAAAGAAAGACTATTAGCCGACTCACGGGGTGTAAAAGTCAAACTTATCTGATCAATTAAAGCGGCTAGCACAACAACAATTACTTCTACATTCATTTTTCCCAGTTTCCAACAGCATTTATTTCCCTTGTAAAAGCAGATGGATGAAGTTATTGCTTGATATTTTCTTCACAAGATATTTTGTAATTCTTTTTTATAAATACCTCCCCAAGAGATGTATTCGGGGTTGGTGATATCTCTTCTGGACTGCGCTGTAACTCTGAGGAATTTTAATACAAAGGCTGTTGAAGTTCACTGTTGCTGCACCGTCTGAATGTGGATTTGATGCTCTTGGTCATGCTACAGGATTCTTGTGTCTTTATATGGATTAATAAGTTTTCCTAACCTGTGTTTTGTATTTTCTGTGTCTGCAAATTTCATATATGTTTTCATAATCTTAGTAATGGAGAAAAAGAATAGCCCAGAATTTGGTTAAGTACACTCTGTGTTCAATCTCTATTATTACTTATGTTTTCTGCAGAGTTAGCATAAACAGGAATTCTTAGCTACTCTTGTTTCCACTAATTCTTTCACTTTGAATATTAACAAGGAATTCTTTACTGCTCCTTGATGATACTCATGCATTTTCCCTCTGCCAACATGATGAAGGATTCTTAACTACCCTTCACCCATTGGCCTTCATTCCATCTATTTCTAGATTAAAAAATTGTTCCAAGATTGATTATCTTGCTCTGTAGTATTACCTTTTGCCAAAGAAAACACACTCAGCAGTTCATCCTCACAGACTCCATCTACCCATTGGAATAAACTATTTATACTTGCATCCCAGTTTTGTCTAAGATCACCATCCAAATTTGAAACAAAACCCTGTACATCATAACTAGCCTAAAATACCTGAAAACAAAGCTAAACTTTAAAGAGAGAGCCCTCTCTGGATGCGGATTGGCTAGAATCTGTGTCTAAAAGATTGGTCTGTGGTTACCTCGGCCGTATCCCCTCAGAATCTTCCTAGGGGACAACCTGAGTGATAACAGTTTCATCAACCTGGTCTCGGATTTTTGGAAAGCCAACCCTATTGAAAGACATGAATCTTTAACAAAGGGTTTTTGCCATAACTTGACCCAGCTCAAGCACCTTTCCATCAAATGGGCGAAAGATAAAAATTAGAGGGAGGATCAATCTTTAACTCAAATCGAGTCTGAATTGTGTGCATTGTTAGATGACCGCAACCTGGGGTTTATTTCCACCACTGACAAGGATCACCTTATCGAGCTAGAAAATTAAAAGGCAAGGATTATGAAGGAAAGAGAGGAATCCTGGTGACTCAGGAGTAGGGCTATATGGTTACAAGCGGGAGATGACAACACAAGATTTTTCCAAAATTATGCTAAAGGTAGAAAAGTTTCTAACACAATTTGGAACCTACCCCTACCTGATGGAGGAGTAGCAGACACCTTTAACAAACTCTCCCATCTTGGCACCTCTCATTTCAAGCAACTCTTTAAAACCCCTCCTGGGTTTAATCTTGTTGATATCATCAATGTTGCTGGACACTTCCATCGTTTTGTAAACGAAGATGAGGCAGAAGAGCTAAATTCTCCTGTTACTTCTGGCGAACTGGAAGGGACGTTGAAATGGTTCAAAAAAGACAAAAGTCCTGGTTTGGATGGATGGACGATAGAATTTTATCTTACTTTCTATGAACTCTTGAGGAATGATCTATTAAAAGTTGTGGAAGAATGTAGAACCTCTAGTTCCATTTACAATGCTGTCAATACAACTTTCATTGCCC
>APFE030621964.1:18862-34410 GCA_000404065.3 Pinus taeda
AGATTGGTGCTCATCAAATCTGTCCTTGAGGCCTCCCCTGTTTTCTGGATGGCATTGGCTTGGATTCCCAGGAATACACTGGCTCGTCTTCAACAACTTTGTAGCAGATACCTCTGGAATGGTCAACAAGATAAAAATATTTTCGCATGGGTTAGCTAGACCAAGATTGCTTTGCCCAAAAAATGGGGAGGTTGGGGACTCAAAGACCTAGCTCTATTTGCACAAGCCCTGGTTGCAAAAATGGGCTAGATATTATTGACCGGGCAGAATCTTTGGACCACTGTCTCCTATTACAAGTACATTTTGCCTCACTAAATCATGGATTGGGTTCATATTCCTAGTTGGCCAAGAACAGGTATATCTTCCATTTGGAAGGCTCTACTACACTCCATGCTTAGCATCATGAACAATCTAGTTTGGAGAATTAATTATGGATCTAAAGCCCACATAGGACTGGATCCCTGGCTAGGGGAGGAGGAAGATACCAGCTACCGAGAGATCTCATACAACACCTTAATTCACATGATATAAAGGTATTGACACACATAGCAGATCAAATGAATACCACCATTTTCTCTCAAGGATGGAAATCTGCCCAACAACTTGATATTCCTCCTCATTTGCATCAGGAATGGCAAGATTACATGAATGCTCTGAGTGAAGCTCACATCAGGATAAAAGAAGGACTAGATGAACTTGTTTGTTGCTTAGCAGCGAATGGCATTTATACCCCAAAGGCTGGCTACCTCAACCTTATATCACACAAACAGCCCGAGCAGACATCAGAATGGTGGAAGAGCATTTGGAAGCTTGGTTCACCCCCGAGAACAAGACTGTTCTTTTGGTGTGTCCTCAGGAACAAAGTCCCCATGGGGGAATCACTATCACACCGCTCGTTCCATGGCCCTCATTGGTGTGTTTTATGCAAAAATTCTACTGAATCCATTGATCACTTTCCTGCAATGTGAAACTTAGAGAAATCTCTGGCAGATTGTCTCCTCCTCAATTCTCTTGTCTGGGAAATGGGAGGGTGATAATATCAGTTGAGCCTGGGTAAATTGGTGCAATCTGCATCGTGGCACAAAACAATTATGCCTTCCCCTTCTCATCTGCTGGCATCTTTGGCTGGCCTGAAACAGAATCATTTTTTACGACAGAGCTGCTAGGTGGCTACATATATCAGCCCAGATTATATCATCTTATCACGATCTGCCTGAACCCAATAGACCTCGGCCTCGAAGGCCGCATGCCCTTACTCCTATAGATAAAAACTCTCCCTGGGCTTTTTTTGATGGTGCTACACAACACCATGGATGTGGTGGCAGATTCATTTTATATATTAATGAACATCACTATTATAAGGTCAATATGGGGCTTGGAGATGGGACGAATAATTTCGCAGAACTTATTACACTCCGTCATCTGCTGCATTTTTCACTTGGTCATAATTGCATGGAACTAAACATTTATGGAAACTCAAAAAACATAGTAAATTGGTTCAATAATATTACTGTTTGTCACTCACACACTCTCAGTAATATTTTGGATGAAGTGAACTTGTTCAAAGCTCAATTTAACTCTATTTCATGTCAACATATTTACAAGGAACATAACTGCAGTGTTGATGGGCTTTCCAAGGAGGCCACGTTACTTCCCCGAGGAGAGTGGATGATTTAGGAGCAAAGAGGCTCAAATGAGTACCGCTACTATCACAGGCCTTACAATGATCAGAATTATCACAAGGAAAATAGTCCCTAATTTTTGAGCTTTTTTGGACATTTCTGATGGATATATACAGAGTTATCTATTGTATATATATTTACAATTTTTAATTCTTGTTATTATATCCAGACCATACAGAAAGGACATCACCCTACGTGGTGTATGGAAATTATTGCAGATAGCAGACATGTTTATAGTTTTATATTAGACAGTAACCGAGCACCCTGCGTGGTGATGGATGATATATGCATCATATTTTTGACAAAACTGAGCACCTTTTTTTATTATGGCCACAGAGATGGCTAAGGGCCAAACACAGCACATGCTGAAAAACATATGCAACATGTAATTTTTCAATTATAATGAAAGATTACGATTTTTCCAATGGAAAAAAAAAATCATATCTTGGGGTTTTTGAAAGAATAAATTTGATTTCTGAATAAACAAATCCAATTGGCCCCAAATAACTTGAATAAATACCGCCTTAAGGAAAATCCCGATGATATCGCATATCGCAAAGTCTCAAAGAAACAACACTTTGTTTTTATCCTTTCAAACCTTGTGATGCGATAAATGATAGCCCCTGAGAACCTAGCATGCCTATTCCTTAAAAGGCTTAAGTGTTAAAAAAATTACTTCACAACGAAACTTGCTCGTATCACAAACTTATAACGAAAACGATATATGAAAAGGAAAAGGAACACTCCTATTGCGAAATACGATAACTGAACCGAAACCAATAAAACAATAAACACAATATAACAAACATATCGCGTCCGGTTAAATCATAGATTACAAGAAAAGCTCCCTGCCTATTCCACTCTCAATTCCTCCCGATTGCGATAAAATATTTATTAAAAGGCATGCTTAAAAGAAAATCATCAGACTGAATAACTAAAAACATAAGCCGCGCTTGTTAATAATCCGTTGGGACCACTGTAGCGCCACGTCATGTCTCACAATTTCGCAATCGCACAAAGTTCTTCGCCATGTCCATTCTATGCTACTCCCGAAACCTCCGATTGCGATATTGTGATTATAGTAATCGCACATCTCTCATACTTAATGAACTAATACAGTGATATCGCTATCACATATCGGGAGAGTTCTTGAAAGTAAATTTTATTTACCGTTTGAAAAGGTTTTTTGCGATGCGATATATTAATGGATAATAAATAACCATACGAAGCCATGATTTCGGTTATTTAAAGAATTCTAACGATATTTATGATTTCAAAGCCCAAGGTGATTTGATGGTCTATATAGATTGATTCACATTTAAACTCTCCTTTCCGTCATTTCAAAGCCTTGTGTGTTTGTATGTTTCCGCATTTCACAACTTTTTCTCTTCATTTCTTTGTGTTCTCAATTCGCAGGTTTAGCCTGAGAAAGAAATCTGTAACAAAATGACTAAGTCGAAGAAGGGAAAGAAAACCATGGAGGCTTCACAATCCTCTACTTCAGATGTAACAGAAATTCCCCAATTGTTCTTAGATACGACATGCACAATCGATAACGATAATTCCTCATGGGAAACCATGTACCAGTTGCTGGAGAGCAAGGGTCCTAAGACAATTCAAAGAGCAACGACAACCAACAATACTACCTCTTCAAAAGCCTCCCACTTTGAGGTGGCCAACTCTTTTTTCCACAGAATTGATGCTAGGCCCAAAATTCTACCTTACACCGATATGGTAAAATGGATAATTGAAAACATTAACATTACCGATCAGACGTTTCAGACTTAAAGGAAAATAGTTATAGGGTCCTTCACAACAAAAGACTTGAAGAGAATGTATCATGTACAAGACACACATAAGGTATATGATAAAGCCTTTCTTGAGCAATTCACAAGCGAAAATGATGTGCCATCAGACCCAATTAAACAATGGAGGTAAAATTCGAACAAGCACAAGCATGAGAAATCAGTTATGTATTCTATAATCTCTCGCTGCTCCATACTCGTATATCGCAACTATGATGTGTAGATTGTTTGGTTATGCCGATACAACTAAGTTCTCTATTGAGTGGGTTCCCCTAATTGATGTTGTTGTAAATTATTTTATAATGGATTGGGGCACTATCCTATCTAATAATATTACTTCCCAAATCCTAGAGTTTAGACAACACCGATATGTCACCATTAGAACAATCCCACCAATTTTCATGAGTGCCTACATCATGGATGCAGTCTGTTTCCCTACCAATTTCCCTACCATGGGATGGAAATGGACTATTCGAATCCCACTCCCATCCATATATACCATAAAATCCCGTGGGAATCCAATTTTCACACCCATTTCTATAAGATTTACCAAGGAGTTATGTTACTGATCCACCAAGCCGTTTTTGACAGAAGGGCCTCAAGATTGTCTGATGAGGCCAAAATTGACTTTTTACCAATAGGTAGGTGGTTTGGAGAAGAAATATTTACTTATGTCCGAGTCTATGCAAGCATAGCACCTCCCCATGTTCTCCCATGGTATGTACTAGATAAACTACTTGCTAGAGATATTTCTTACCAAACTATAGGGGATGGGTTAACCAAGACCTAGAAAGAATCTAAGAAGTCTCTTTCGCCTTCCTATCCCCTCTAATGTGGTGTTTATGCATTACACAATTTCAAGCATGATGCGCTTGAAATCAATCACCTTACATGTTTAAAACTTGCCACCATTCATGGTAGATAGTTTGACCCTAATAAGGTTGCACAAAACTTCACTGCCCAAGTGAAAACTAGATAGTTCAACCATGAGGATGATGATTTTGACGACCTGTTTGAGTCTGCCGAGCTGTTTTCACAAGTGAAACATTTGACTCCTTTGAGATTGGATCCTCAAAATCTATCTCAATTCCACCAATATAGGAGGAAAAGGCTACAAAAATTCCCTATGGATCTATTAAAGACCCCTCAACCAATTGTTCAAGAGGAGCAGGGTTCATATCAAGATTCAGAAAAGGGCTGAGAACATAGTTCCAAGTAGACTTCAAGGAAGAAATTGGCACAAGGCTAAGGACATAGCTCATAGCATGATTCAAAATAGGGCTTAAAGCACAATCAAGAAAAGAGCCCAGAGAAGAGTCCCGAAAAGGAAACTGAGAAGGAAAAAGAAAAAACCTCAAAGGAGAAAGAAGTGGAAGATGTATCCACTAAATTACATACATATGAATCTCCTTTCAAGAACCATTTGGACGAGGCCTGAAAATAATTTGACCAACAACTTAAAGGACATCAAGGGGAAAAAGATGCTGAAATGGAAACAACATTCAACACTCTCCAAAGCATTAGGCAGGGCTCGCTTACTGAAAGGGCCATTCATAAAGCTTTCACTACGAAGGAAGTTGAGATCATCCTGGCCTTCCCTTCATCAGAAATCGCTCTCAGGGTAGAAGAAATGCCTCCTCCTGATGTCTTTTACAATCCCAAGCATCGGGTTGTAGTAAAAAGACAAAGGAAAAGGAGGATAACAGAACAATCATCAACAATAATCCTAGACAATGAACCAATGGATGTAGTATGGAAGGATACCCCCATGGATCCTTCATAAAATTTGACAAAAATATCATAGTTTGCAGGTGCTTATGCATCTACTACTATTGATAAGGCAAATGAAGTCAAGCAACTAGTAAGAGAGAAAGAGGAGAGAATCCAACAACTAGAGCAACAACTAACATAAGAGAGACAAAATGTTGACCATCAAATGAAGAGTCAAATGTTCCAATTGAAGCTCCAACATCAAGCAGAAACAAGTGCTAAGGATATGCAGATACAACAACTACAGTTTTCACTGGATGAGTTGAAGGATAATCTTAAGGTCGAGGATTTTATAAAGGAAGTGTTAGACTCTTTATTATCAAATAAACAAACAACATTCTGTCAAAAGCTGTCTATCATCAATCCAATGTGTAAGACAAGTGATTCACTGATGAATCAAGCATCCAATCTGAGGGCGGATTTTAATGAGATTGATAATAATATCTCGGGATATATAACATGGCAGGACACTCCATAGGGTAGAAAAGTAGATCTTCCCAGGATAGAGGAGTCTCATAAAGACATCCTCTTTACCGATTAGGACATTCAACTAAAGCAGGCAGAAAAAAGTAGTTTCCAGAGCGACCAATGTTGCAAATAATATCATTGAAACCATCAATGATAATTTGCACAATGGTAATCTGATACATGAATGCCCATCTAGGAGTCTCCCTGATATCAGAGTCTTGGAAGCATAATGACAAGAAAACTCAAAAGCGAGGGAAGAGGTGATTAAATAGCTGACCAAACTAGACTGGGAAGTATATATGAGATATCTGGTGAAGCCATACAGTCAGTGGCTAATGCTACTTTGCCTCGCTGATTTATCCATGCACATGCTTCCTACTCTTTCAGATGCAGTGTATACAGGACAATTGTGCATGAGGACGGGTCAACCTCTTGAAGTCAAGCCAATGATGGATATCTATGAGCTCAAACAAAGAATGAAAGAGTAGAAACCATTACATGCTGGAGCTTGTCATTGCAACAATTTCTATTTCTGTCACTTATTTTAAGGAGAGTTGTTTAAACCTCTTCAGAAATATCATATAATACCTATTTTTGTACTTTATTTTTATTATATAAGCCCTTTCATGTCTTTGAATAAAGGGTCCCCAATTTTATAAAGAAAATCTTTAAAATCCTGCACTTTTGTACTTTTAAAGTTTATCTTAGTAGAATGATTGGATTAGAGTCTTGAAGTTTTTTGCAGAAGGCTTTTGGAAGCTTGAACTTTTGTACTTTTGAAACCATCTTAATGAAAAAGAATGGACTGGAGCTATTTACTTCATAGCAGAGTTATATGCATCAGGTACTTCTATCATTGTATATTTATTTGTTTATGAATTGATAGCCATTTTCTCTTTGTATTGTTTGTTATATGTATCTCCTTTAATGCAGTTATGTATTCATTCACTTCTAAATATACTAGGACTGTTATCCTTAATACATACATGAGAAAATGTTTGAACAATATTTGATGCGATATATGTTTATCAATTATTTTGATTAACAATTTAATCAAAATAATTATTTCAAAGGCTTTTCATTTCTCTTAGTGTTTGATTAATATTCATTATCATACACTAAAGATAATCATTGTAGATCACATAAGTATAAGTAAAATCCCAATTAATAAATAGATAGGTTAAATATACATGCATTCCAGTTGAAAACCACCCTATTGATAGCTTAGTTTTTGCCATTTGGTAATCAACACCCTATCCATCCTATCACATTTTACTGGGAAACTGGTCCCATTATATCGAGTCGGAGCCACTAATCCAAAAGGATAAGGGATGGTATTCAAGTCCCTGACCGGGTGGTTTCCCCCATGTTGTTGGAGCAATTTTCGAGGCTTCCACAAGGCTACATGCCTCACCCCCTAGATTTATGAATCAAAATTGTGGAATTGAAAGGGTTAAATTTCTTTTAGTGAAGGTAGGAGTACCACATTCTCCACCCATGTATTCCCAAATTAACATTATGAAATCAAGGTTTGTTTAAGGTCACTTGGTGAAGGTGGAAGCATTGCACTCTCTAACTCTACATTAAACAACATGGGATCAATATTTGATCAAGTTATCTTAGTGAATGTAGAAGTACTGCACTCTCCACCTCTACATTCCCATATAAACACCATGGAATTGAGTAATTGAAGTTCCTTCAAAGAAGTAAGAAGCACCATATTCTCCACCTCTATTGATCTATAAATTGTTGTGGATATTCCACTAGAACAAATTGTCACGATCTATGCGATAAAATTACTAAAATATTTAGGGGTAGTAGGAGGGAGATGGATTCTTATAAATCTCAAAGAAAATCAAGAAATCAAGTATTCTTGGGTACTTGGAAAAATAAAAAACAACTTGGTGAAAATGTACAGGCCTCTGATTGGGCTTCAGTTGGCTAAAGACATGAGTCTCTCCAAGATAAACATCCTAGGAGATTATCTTCTCATTATTCAACACTTGCATAGAGGACTGCTCCATAAGAGCAATTTCCTAAGTCTTATATTCAATAGAATCCTTAATATACTTAATTTTTTTTCCTCATAAGCATTTCTTCCAGTGTTCTTCCACATTTTGAGGAGTCAAAATAGGGAAGAGGATGTGCATGATAACCAAGCATGTCTTCTCAAGGAATGTCAGCTCGTCTCCAATGGTTGTTAGGATGGAAGGAAATTCCATGATATAATCTTCAAAGGTTTCATATCATAGCCTAAATAGATGCAATAAGTTTGTATATAAGGGATCATTGTTGCATCGAGGCTTATCAAGGTTTTATAAGGTCTTTGCCACTCTAATCCTCGGAAACTCTATGAAAAATGATTTTTTTGAAGCACATAATGGTCGATGTGGATGGAGTTAGGTGTGTTGGCCACATGCTTAACAGGTTTTTCATCTCTCGTCATATCGCAAATCCTGCATCTGGGCTGTACCAAAAACTGATCACCCATGAATCATTAAAGGATCTAAGGTGTTGACGATTATTGTTATAAAATTAATAAAATAAAAAAGAAATTTGGATATAATAATTAAAATTAAATTAATTAATTAAATTCGATTAAATTTAATTAATTAAATTAAAAATAAAATAAATAAAACAATAAAAATAAAATGAATTTAAACTTATCAATTAAAATATTTTGAGGGTCCAGGTAAAACAATAGGAATAAATAAATAAATAAATTAATTTTTTTATAAAACTATTATAAAATAATAATAGATAATAAATAAGAAATCATATATATAAATGTCGGCTTCTTTATAAAAATTAGGGATCTAGGTTTATTTATACCCAGGTCGAAAGACTCTTCTCTCAATAAGCTTTCATTCATATTCTATCTAATTTAGTCCTGATGATGGACCCCCTTTGGGGTGTGAAACGTCGACAGAATGAGCACGAAACTGTGGATAATCCGGATCAAGCCACTGCAAAAAACGACCACAGAAGCTTAAAATCTAACAATATGGATGTGGTTTATGTAGCATGAAAGGCTCTAAGAATGTCGATTAAAATCTGCGAAGGTGGTATGGCGTTGTGTATCCAAGACTTAGGATCCCGAGAATTGACGGTGCACCTGCTTGTTTTCTCTTGGTGTGAAGAGGATTTCCCTGTCCATGTACAAAAAGTTCCTTAATTTCACTCCAATGAGTAGGTGGAGCCTGTGGTCCTGCATCGTGTTAGAAATCTGTCCTTGTTATATTTTTCCTTTAATTCTCTCGTTGCTCCTACATTGTGTTAGAAATTCATCCTCATCATATTGGTTTGGGAATTCTCTCATCACTCCTGCTTGAAAGTGATACAATTTTTCAGATGAGGAGGGGCAAAATATCTACCTCTGGTTTAGTGGAAAGTTGGCCTTCGTGGAGCAAATTCATCATCCCTATATCTTGGGGTCTCATAAAGGGGATACAATTGAATCTTTTGAATGCTTAAGGACTCTTTGCTGGTCAATGTTTCTTCAATTCTTCAATCTCAACACAAAGGTTCTGCTATATGGTGGTTGCATCATGGGTTCCTCTTGGAAGAATTTGGTTCAATTACGCTAAGAAGGTATATCTCCTTTTGTTATGATGTTTTTCCAAAATTGTAGTTGGCTTGGAAATGTTATGGCCTCTTTGCTGGGACTTGTCCCTTCCTATTCTTATCCTGTCATGTCTTTTAAACCTAGTGTTTCACATCCCTCCTCTCGGCCCGCCTATTCTGGACTCTCCCTCATGTCTTTTGAAAACCGAATTTGGGTTAATTTGGCTCTCGATCCTTTTGCTCGTTTGTGTCCTGCACTTTGATATGCCGCTCATGGAAAACTAATTGGCTCCTTTTGTTGCTCCCAATTGGGCTGACACCTACCAATACTATCTACATCCTCCAATTGAAAATCATGCTCAGATTTTGGATCTCTAGTACAAACTCCAGTAGCATTCTAACACCATTTTACTCTTGGTTGAAGAATTACGATGAATTAAGGTCTAAGTAAGAAAAAAAAAAGATGGATCAGTGCCATAAGAATCCAATTAATAGAATCCCAATCTCAAAGAAACACACGTGATCAACATAGTACAATGAGTAGTGCCTATAGAAGCTAGAATGATAACAATGCCTATCAACCCTCCTTCTAAGCAATGATCTCCTTTTGCAAAATTATATTTTTGTCTTGGAAAAATTTCAAGATTTATAATAGTAGTTTGGTTTATCGGATGTATGTTGGTAGAAGTCTCTTAGATATCAATTTTGGATATTATCTCTTGTACTTTTCCGAAGTACCAGCAGATGGGAACAAATTGTAACCACTTCTTGAGAATTTTGTATCATCTGAGCATAAACTTAATGAAAATATTACTCATTTCCGTTAAAAAAAATACTGAAATATTTATTATTAAATTTTCCTTAAATTGCAAATTCTTCAGTTCGCTGATTTTCTACTTAATTAATTGAATTAGATGAAATGCATGAAATGGAAAACAAAAATAAATATACACACCATCCACAATAGACACAACTATTTTTCCCTTGGAAACCTTTATAAGAGAAAACATAGCTAGAAGGTGAGGCTACTATACTCTCTTTTCTCTAGTATGGAAAATGTGCAAAAAAGAAAAAGATACTCTATATGGCGTTCCATAATTCATAAGGCTTGTGTGGCTGCTATAGAATCTTAACCCCCTTTGTTTTTCTCTCTAATTCTTTGCTCCAATTTTCTCAGTGCAATTATGGAACAAAATACAATAGTGTAAAATGGAACCCTTACGCCTCTGAGTGGCCTAATACATAACATAGCATGATATCCAAGGGGTAAGGGTTGACTCCCTCAACCCTCAACTAGAGTTATGGTTTTGAAATTATAGGATCTTATTCAAAGTCCATAGATGGCTAGCCCAATATGCATGAGTAATATGGGTTGACATGGCGTCCACTCATATCATGGTAGGTCAACTTTCAAGAAGCATAAATTTTACATATGAACTTCTTTTGACACTATTTTTGCACCATTAGAAAGGTATTTGACTGTAGAATAGCACAAGTGAGCATTTTTGGACCCCAAAAAGCTTCATTTGGTGCCTCAAAACGAATCTGAAAGGTTTCAGATCCCAATTCTCCAAAATAGGACTCATTGGTAAAAATGACCCTATAGGTTAATTCTTCCAATTTATCCACTCTAAAAGCATTGAGGTAGATGACAAATAATATAATGATCCAATCTATATCATACATCCCAATTTAGGGAGGCTTTTAGTACCCAAAAGCTTTGTTGAATGAGGTAAGGAAATTTTTCCTCTACCTTCTCCTAGAGCACCAATTGGTTTTACCTAGAAGTTGTCTTTTCAACCCAATCTACCAAAGTTCATGTTGCCCTTGTCTTGTAGTTCTGAACATCTTCTGTAAAACTATTTCCTCTACAAACTCTGCTTGAGCATCTAGTGCTAAAGTCCTCTATGGAAGATAAGACCTACCCTTCCTCCAAATCTAACATGGAATGCTCACAAAGTTTGAGATTCTCCACATCTAATAATAAGTAAATGGACATGTATGAGGGTGGATTGAATATGTAGGTATTGTCCTTCACATTTCCCATTATCTCAAGAAGACCATATTATAGAGCCTCAATATTCTTATCAAGGCCCTATAGTTTTTCCTTGTTCAACTGTAGTCATACTCTATCTACCACTCTGAATTCCTTTTCTATTCTGTGCTGATCATGCTTGGCATTGTACTTTTCTTAAGACTTCTTCAACGTATGATGTGCTTGCAAATGGATATGCCTAATCTTTCTCAACAATATTTTTTTTCTCTTAATGCACGTCCGATGAGCTCCTCCCTCACCCCCCTCATTGTCTGTGTACAACATCCAAAGGTGAAGGTGGTAAATATTCAAAGTAGTTTCAAAAGGGGACTTACCAATCAAAGTGTGGATTGCTATGTCATAAGAGTGTTATGTATAGATTAATTTTTCATTATAGGGCTTCAAATGCTTATGATTGTAACCTATTAAAAGCTGCACCAAATTCATGTTGACTAGTTCTATTTTCCTATATCTTTAGGAATGTTGTAGACCTCTTCAACTTTGTGTCTATCTTCTTCAACAACATAGTCCATCATGCATTGAGAAATACAATGTCCTTATTTTAAATGATGCTCCTTGGTATCCAAAGTGCACCTAGACCCGTTCAATGAAAAATTTTGCTACTTCTTGCCCTATTATCACTTAGGGAATACCCTGGATGCGGGAAAAACCCTGAGGTAACCTCAAACCTCTTTTAGGTTGAAAGCTGACCCTTCAACCTGGAGAGGGATCTCTCCATAAAACTAAACTACCCTATGGTCACTGTAGTAGAAGGTTTTCTGCAATTCAGTTCAGATGACTAGATTTGGATCTAGAAATGAAATTGGTTGGGTGGTTTCAAAACATACCACTGGGCATGGAGTCCAGTTGTTAAACAAATGAAATTACAAATCCAATGAGAAAGTTGCACAAAGCATGAAAGCAACAAGTCCTTTGACTATTCGGGAAATTGGAAGAAAGAGGAACATGAAGGAAACAAAGTTTATAAATGACTGGAAGAATAAATACTAATGGATGATAATACAAGAGAGGAGCATAAATGAAATCCAATCTTAGAAACTAACATTCTTAGACATGAAAGAGAATTTGCATAACAAAGAAATACTGACAAGGAGATGCAACACATGAGTTTCCTACAAACTGTTCATTAAAAAATGAAATACATTCAACATTTCTTAAATATATACTAGACTGCAAATATGTTTTTCAATTAACTTCCAACCCTTCTTCATTCTTGATAAACCGTTATATAAGAATAACATTACTATTTGAACAATAGTAGTCACCGTATAATTACAATAACTTGAGATATCTGAAATATATTTCAAGTTCATGCATGTAAAATATAAAACTTAAAAATATTATGTTTTTCTTAAAATAACTACACGAAAATATGCTCATGTTTAGGTAAGGTAAAATATATTGTTGAACTGCCTCCCTTGGAAATAGAACAAGTCCCTAAATGGTAGCTCAACATCCAAGCTGGAAAAATAGGTCCCTCTGCAAATCAGATCCAAAACTCCTCCAAAACCACTTTTCTGTTCATCCTCCTTTTCTTTGGCTTTGCTGGAAAAAACGTTGATATTGTAGATGTTAGCGTTACTAGTTTTCTATTTGCAACTTTTGTTGACAGGCTAACAATCCACATTTTCGTTTTCGCTGTTTTCAAAATTGTTAACAACCGGGAGGTTAGCATTTCTGCATGTTTGAATATTTCTAAGTTTAATACCCAACTTCCTAGCTAAGGGTACTAGCAACCTTGAGCAATACATCTACCTTCTCCAATCTATGCTTTTTACTTTGCCTTGTCTCCATGGGTCCATTTCTCATAGTTTTTCTTCTTTGGATCTTCCTATAACCTGTAGCCTTCTTCCTCCTATTAATAATAAGGTCCTTCAGTGGCATGTTGTCCACGTCAATCACCTCCCTAGCCAAATTAGAGTTATTTATGAGTTTGATCTTGTATCTTAACTGGTTAATTGGCTTGGTATGTCTATTGCCATGCTTGGATACCTTAGGCAGTGGCTCCTCCTCTTTCCCTTCCACCTCTGGTTCTTTTCCCTTAGGGTCCTCTGTTTTAGCTCTGTCTGCAGGAGAAGATTTGGAGGGTGGATTTGCAACATGGGAAGAGTCAACATCAACTAGTGGGTTCACAGGGGGTTAAGTTCTGGTTTATGAAGTCAGGCACTTTTTCTTTGGTAAACCTTAGGGATCTTCAGAATAGATGAGGTAGATGGAACTCCTAGGTTTTATTAGTTGGGAGAGGGTTCAATAGGAGCTTGAATTTTTTATTTCTTCCCCTTTTTGGCAGTCTGTGGTCTGCCTCTTCTTCTCTTCATGGGTTGAGGTTGAAAACCTCCCCAAAAAATGAAATGACTCCAAGTTATTCCTATCTTGGCTAGTTGGTTCTATGTTATTAATTTAATCACGGCTGTGTGATATATAAAATGAGAGGAAAGATTAGTACGGGCCCTGAATCTAGATGCCATATCTTTAAGGCTCTCTAATAGATAAAAACATGGATTGATCCTAATCTGACTAGCAAGATGAGAGAGAAAGTACAAATGGTAAAGGTTCACTCGATTATACTGACCTTCACATGAAAAATATTACTGACAAAGGCGTAGGGGGATGTGCCATTGATCATGCAGCCACTCCTTTTGAACTCCATCCCTCCAATTCCGCCCTTTGAATTCGTCTTTGAAGAAGAAGGGGACATTAATCCCTGCCAGAATGTGATTGTGAAAGATTTTCTCACCATCCGCTGGTAAGGCCATGGCCTTAACAATGGTTTGCTCTGTAACTGTGAAGGACAAACCTCCCACCTCCACACGGTTTCCATTGAACCCCTGCGCAAAAGACTGAGCCACAAGGTCATGGTAGTCAGAGCATCGAAAGAAGAATTCGTTCCATCCTGCGTGCTGAAACAACTGGAGAATATCGAGGTAAATATCTAGAAAATTCAGTGCCTTGAGCTCAGACGGGTTCAATTTACCACCTCTCACCATTTTACTATGTGGTATTCCTGGTATTCGATGCTAAAACTCTGTAAACAAAACCTCTCCTAATGCCAAGTGTAAAGGCTCCCGAACTAACATCAACCAACTGCTTACAGGACAAGTCGAGGTAACTAATCATAGGGTCAAGGTAAAACAGGGGGCAAGTGAATAAGCATGCCATTCTAGGTTATGATTATGAATAAAATTCATATCACATAATAATATTTAGTTAAATGACCTTTCACTGATTATAGTGGATGAAAAATGATTAACCCGGTACTTTACCCTTTCGAAAATGATGGAGACACGTACAATAAAAAACACTGACATTGATGTGGTTAGCACAACCATCATTTTTTAATTTTGAAAACGGGTTTTGGCGCTGACAATTTGCCTGTCAACTAAAATGAAAAATGTTGCTACCCTGTTGTTAGCAAATTCCTTTGCAAGACCATATCAAATTTCCAAAAACATTGATAGTCCCGCTATCAGAAATTTTCCCTGTTTATTAAAATTAAAATTCTAACACTGCAACTGTCAACATTTTTGAATTAAAAAAAAAACAGAGTTTATTGTGATAACATTCCCTTTGATGGTCTTTTTATAAGGCATTAGAATGCACATATTCCTAAACCTATCGAGTACCACAAACATGCAGTCATGTTCCTTCTTGGTTGTTGGTAAACCTCCCACAAAATCCATGTGAATGCTTTCCTAAGGTCAAGTGGATATAGGTAAGGGATGGTATATACTTTACTTCTTGTTACTGGGCTTGTTGGTACAACAAGCTTTATAAACTTGAATGTACCTTGCTACATTTTCTTGCATTATTGGCTAATACACATACCTTTGTAAGTTTGTAGTTGTCATCCTAGCACCAAAATACCTTACAACCTTGGAGAAGTAAGCCTCTATGATAAGTTGCAGTCACTCATCTTTAGGAACACAAACCTTATCTATCTTATATTGATCTGGATTTAAATAAGAACGCAACAAATTACAAAGATAACCATAAACACAGATATGCAACGGAAATAATACTTCATTTCATTAATGTAAAATACTGAAATATGCTTATAAAGAGTCATGGAAATAAACCAATTAGGGCGATGGTAGCTTATCTCTGAGAAGAGATGTGGCGGCTACATGCCTCTGAACTGTGTTACAATGAGGCTCGAAGGCCTATTTATTGTTGAGAAACAATGGAAAACCCTTCACATTCCAA
>APFE030621964.1:35940-61891 GCA_000404065.3 Pinus taeda
AACGCCAAATTGTGGGCCCCGTTTTGGGTAAGTTGGTACATCAACTTCCCGGGGTTGTAACTTTGGCATACGATCTCTGTTTGATGTGTATAGTAGCTTGTTAGAAAGATCTATCCGAGCACTACAACTTTGGGAAGGGCAACATGGGTCCCCAAATTTCCCAAAAAACTTCGTTTAGGGCCTCAAAACAGCTCCGAAAGTTCAGGACCCGAAAAACTGCTAAAAATAGTAAGTTGTGCTACAATTAAGGAAACTGAAAATGCAGAAAGAGATAGTTGTGGGGGTCGAAATGGGATAGGTGGGTGGCCACCAACATCCACCTGGATCATATATAGTAACCTGTTTTGGAGTTGATAGCCAATTTTGTTGTCATTATACTGTACATTACCCTTGCCCTGTAGCTACTAAAAAACCTCCTTCAAGTCATCATATTTTGTGTATGCCTCTTTGTATGCAACATGGGTTAAAGGCTCGATGTGCATCAAAGTTTCTAAATTCATGATTTTTGATATGAGGGGGCCTGGCAAGCACAAAAACAAACTTATTTATGCTACCCTCCTTGTAACTGATGACTAAATAAAACTATTATAAGAACCCCATCCACTTGTTCTATTTGGTCTATCTTATTGTACTATGGGTTTGCAGATACTAGGTGGTTGGTAATATATGTAAATGATGGTCCCCTTTCCAATTAAATAGTGTTTCCACTTTTTGACAACTTGATCCAAGGCATAGAGTTCCTTATCGTAGGTAGTGTACTTAAGAATTTACCCATGGAATACTTCAAAATGATAATGTACATTCCTTCCTTCTTGCATCAATATTGCTTCCAAGGCATACTCAATTGCATCCATCTCCACTTCAAAGGGATTTTGTAAAATTGATAATGTGAGAATTGGTACTTGACTCATTTTCTTTTTTGTTAGCTCTACAAAATCCTTCTACTGAATCTTCCCCCACTAGAACCTCCTCCCATTCATTGTTATGGCATGGAGTGATGCAACTATTGCTGAAAATGAAGTTATGAACTTTTGTAGGTATCTTGCTACCATGACAAAGCTCCTAACTTTAGAGATATCTGTAGGGGCCAACCTATTTGTGATGGCCTCCATCTTCATGGAATGTATCTTAGGATCCCCTCCACCATTCACATACACCAAATACTATTGGGAAAAGTCACATTTCTTGAGGTTTGCTAGTAGTTGGTGGTTCTTCAAAGTATCTAACACCTACATCAAATGTGAGATGTACTTTTGCTAGGTAACACCGTACACCAATATATAATTTGAATAAATGATAACATATGAATCTAGATAGGCGCATAATACATCATTCATTACTCTCATAAACGTAGTTGGTGTATTGCATAAACCAAATGGCATGACTAACCATTTATAAAAACCTTATGTGGTTTTGAAGGCAGTCTTCCAAGTATGCTCTTCTTTCACTTTTTAATCACTTTAACAATTATTCATGGATCAACAAAACAAATCAATCATGTAGAAAATAACATCATAAATGTCAAGCACATGAGTGACATATACACATGACATCGATATTCTTTATATTACAAGCTTCAACTTGATTACATCATGGCCCCACAAGCTACCACTTGTAGGTTTACCAGCTGCTACTAAAAGGAACTCCTATCCCAACTCATGTATCAGGTACCACTGAAAGGGAATCTTGCCCCTACTTGTTTACCAGTACCAATTGGAAGGGACTCTTGCCCCTGCTCATTTATCGGTTTCTTCTAAAAGGGACTGCTGCCCCCAAATATTTACTAGCACCCACTAGAAGGAGTTGCTACCCCTCATATGAAAGCTACCACTTGCTGTCTCGTTGATCCATATTTCATCCATTTTCATACTATAACCAAGAGACCTCTTACCTCATAGACCAATAAATTATTTCTCACTACAATTGCTCACCAAAGCCATCATACACAACTTCATCAATCTATGTTTGTTGAAAAAATCACCTTAAACAATTTCTGATGGCTGATAAAAACACCACGACCTCCAACACTTTATCATCGTTGAACAAATAATCACGCACCAACAACACCAACACCAATCACTAATGCACTTCTTCGCATCTTTAAACACACCATTAAGATACCAAGATTCGTCTTTGATCCACCTCTAATGCATACCACCATTATGCATCATGTTGCACCAACGACTCTTACCCACACACTCACTTGTTCACCACCACAATTCTGCTACTCGAATTCTACCTTTAAAGAATTCTTGACTTATATTTTTGAATTGATCTTTAGTTAACTTCTTCTTCAAGTACTTACACGAGTCTCTAATTTTTGCCTTTGTCATGTTCAAATTGGACTTTTAATTATGTTCTTCAAGTTCTTAATCTCTGAATTGCAGTTTTGGGCCTGATCTGCAAGCCAATTTGTTGTTTTTATGCTTAGTTAAGTTGATATGGAGATTTTATAAGATAACAGTGCGCCTTCTATTTTTAGTTGTAGTTTAATTTCACTTAACTACCGAAACTATTGTCAAAACCGTCTGTTCCATATTTTTGTCTTTAATCCCCTTTCACTTGGATCCTTTACTTGTTTTTCCACCATAGAACCCGTCTCTGTGACTACAACTTAATACTTTGGGTGTTAAGCCCTTTTGAGCCCTACGCGGGTCAAATCCTTTGTTAATGGCTCTGCACCGTTGGTCCTGCTTCTACGTGAAGCGACCAAGAGATGACACTTAATCGCTCTAAGAGACATCACGACTCTTTATATACTGCACCTTCAGTTCTTGCCTGTGGAATAGGCCCCTTTGTGGGTGCTTCGCCCATAGCCCCCAACATCTCGTCACTTTCGTTTGTGTGCACCTTTGAAAACCTGCAGGGGTCTATCCATCGGGTCGACATGTCCCATGGGGACCGCCCGACGCCCTTTATAATTGGTTGTTGCTTTGCCTCCGTGGCTCGATACTTGCTGCCTAATGCCTCCATTAAGAATTGTTATTGATCGCACTGGGGTAAAACCTATGTGGGGTCCTCTCAACACTCTTCTCATTGGATGACTGTTGTCGTGTTTTCAGTGTCGACGTAACTCAGTGTTTGTTTCCTAGTAAACTTTCTCTGTGCAACATAGTGAACCTTCCGGGCTATGTCTAGTGGGATGACGTCACCTACACCACGTATCTACGTGTGATTGGTGACAAGTGACACCCATAGATGGGCCATTAGGATGCCCAAAAACACTAAATCTTCCTGCCACGTGTCACACTCCCATTGGATTTTGCTGACATCACCATTCTCTGTTGTTTGGGCCAATAGTATGTTACCACTTATCCTTTGTTAGAGAGGAGAGAGAAAGGTCCTTTGAGGCCTTTTTTTACGCCCATTTTCCTCTATAATTTTTTTTTTTCTTTCTAAAAACCACCATGTTCAAGCCCCTTTCACAACACCACTCCTGAGCGGATTATGGTATCAGAAGGGGTGCCCCCAGGGTGGATCTTCGCAGTTGATCTACATGATCAACTGTGTGGGAAACCACCTCCCATAACCACAAAGGCCTTATAAAGGGATGTCTCTAGTGTCATTGAGAAGCTACCACATGACCCAACGCTTTCCTTCTGATGCTTAGCCATTTTCACCCTACGTAATCTTCTGGGGTGTACCCGTCAGGCCAACCAGTACTGTGGGCTCCACCTCTAGCCTATGGGAAGACTCTCCGATCCTATTGTGGCTTCTAGGTATGCCCGGTCACTAAGACCTGCATGTTTTTTTCCACATCTACTCAGTCATTAAGACTTGTGCATCGTTAACATATTGTCGAGGTATTGCCATCGGGTGGGCTCCACCTATGACTAATGGGACTACTTCCTGCTGCTATGCTCTCTCTCCAAGTTAGTCTGGAGCTTCACGTAGAGGCTCTTCCACCATCTCCACTGAGTTTGACATTTCTACCAACTTTGGCTATGCGCCAAAACTCATCTAACCTTTTGGAACTCTATAATAGTTTAACTTAGGGTCACCAACTTTGACTGGCTCTAACTTTCACACTAGGAGGCCATCTTCAATCTTCTACATATCACTGGAAATATTTTTTCGCGGCCTTTCCATCTGTGTGTGTTCCATGTACTTTTGAGATGATATACTTCTCTAAAACTGGCTCTAAAGTCTCTACACCATTCTCATCCATGATGATCTTATGACTCATCCTTTGCCATGATTTTCCTTTTCCTTTTCCAATAATGAAAACACCATTTACAATGATTTGAAATTACCATGCTTTCCTTTGTCTACTTTGCTACTTTTTCCTTTGCCACCAATGATTGTCATGCTTGCATTTGCTAACAATCTTTGCCATGGCCTTTGACTTTGCCAACAACGTTTTCCTTTGCCATCAATTGCCTTTGCCACCAATGGAAACATATTTACCAATGCAATTGCCTTTTCCAATCATTTCCATTTCCTTTGCCTCTGCCTTTTCCACCAACGACAACATATTTCGAACAAACTCCCCCTTTGGCACTGATAGCAACACCAAGATCAAAGAACACATAATTACCAATAATAAATACTTTTATTTGATACTTCTCCTTGTGTTTTTCCAATGATAATTTACCATATTGTGTTTGATCAACAATACTTCTCCCCCTTTGACATTTATGGAAAACATACTAACATGCTCCCCCTGTCAACAATCTCCCTTTTTCTTTTGATCTTGTGGACCTATCAACTGCTTCTTCTTAAGCTGAAAAACTCAAATTCATCTGATCTAATCCAAGTAACTTCCTTTCTGTCCAGTGAATAAGATTGAATAGAGGGGAGAGGAGTATTTAGTCCCTAATATTTGCCTCAAGCAAACAAGTAATATCTTGCTGAAACAACACATGCATGTGCAACTTAGCAATGAAAAATAACTCCTGCTGGTCTAAGTCTAAGATAGGATTACATTCATAACAATGCCTACCTAGACACATACGCTTGAACTCTATTAGCAAGAACAACCATTGCTATGCATGACACCATTAATTGTCAGTTGATGAACATGAAAGTACAACAATTAGAAGTGCTTCCTTGATAACCATAGAGGGATTCTCTCCAATGCATGCCTAAACAACTCACTTGTATTTTACTTGGAAAAATTCTAATGACAACAGACTCACCATGACACATTTGACTCATCAAGAACTAGTCATATAAATTAGGACTAATTTACCAAAACTTAGACTTACAATCTCATATTGAAAACAGGAACACCATACTCTCACAAAGAGGCCAACGACTGTAAATACCAATTGATATTACCTGTGACACAAATTTAAAATGATGCCAATTATTGAATCAATGCTACTTTTAGCATTTGTTGCCTCTTAATAACTGAGAGTCCTCATCTTCTTATCATGCTCCTTTAACCACTATGTTTGATACCAATTACCAATTGGAACAACATCATAACAATCAATCCATTTATCATATTAACAACTCAAGATAACATGCAACAAAAACATTAGCTTTTGTCATGCAACACACAACTGATACTAGTTAATGATACCAATTGTTAATGCATAATATGATACTCAAATCTTGACTTGAGTATACTCCCCCTATGGCCATGCTCCCTCTTTGAATTAGTAATATGCAAATAATACTTGCATTAGAAGTAAATATATCATCATCATCTATCTATCAATCTAATTTGACAACAACATTCAATACTTCTCTTATCCTTCAGATGCATTTCTTGGCATGTTCCTTTCTGATCCTTGCGTCTGACCTTCCTGGCTTCCCTTGAAGCTAACCTCTTTTCTTCAATGAAGAGGAACAAGGGATCTACCCCCCCTGAGTGTATTATCTTCCACACCCGAATATTAGTTGATTTCTTGTGCTAGTTTGCATGATTGGGTGACTTTGTACCATTTCCCGAGGATACAGACCACTGGTAATTCTTCTTGTTAGCACTAATTAAAGCCAATTTTCAATTTAGATTTTTCTCTTCTTTTTGACCATATTGCTTTGGAGGATTATCATGGTTGGTGCTACTTCTTTTGTCTAATTAGAGTCTCTGCCTATTGCAAGTTATAAGAGAGGTCAACATTCTGCTGATTATATTCAAAGTCAAACACTGTTATGTGTTTCCTCCATGCACCATTTGATCTGCCTTTTGTTTGAGTGTTGAAATAGCTCATGCGTAGTTCTCTTTGCTTTCTCTCCTCATGATCCATACCTCTGTTCGTAGCATTATGAAATGATGATTTCTTTCCCAATCTGCATGTGGCTACTTTATGCCCAAACCTCTTACACCTGTAGCATTCATCGTTATTTAAAACTGGTACAAAGGAATTGTCCTTCTTACAAATCTTGCGCCTGCCTAATTTCCTCGACTTGAATTTTCTCTCTTATTTCTCTTAGGCCATTGAAAATATTTCATTTGAGGAGAAAAATCTCTCTATGCTTGGCTGGTCAAATTTATCTGATGAGGAATTCATGGTTGTGGCTGAAATTGCACATTCCACCTATGCTGTTGCACTTTCTTTTTCCTTTCTGGACACCTGAAGGCAAAGTACCCTGCGTTATTACAACAAAAGCATATGAGGGGTTGCATACCTTTATTTTGACTCCTGGAAGTCCCTTTATTTTTCTACCTTATTTTCTTTGCCATTTGAGCATTATCAGACCTTCTTTTAGCCATATTTGTGGGTCCCTTTAACGCTGTTTCTCATTCACCATCATATTCAATTGTTATCTTAGCTTGAGAGGAACAATCATTGGTTTGATTGTCTTTAAACACTTCAGAATTCTCAGCATGCTTCTGAAGATTCAACACCTTCTCTTTTAATGCTCTATTCTCCTGTTCCAGCTTCGTATTTATAACTTTGAATGTCTTAATATCCTCAAGAGATGATATGATTTGCCTCTTCAAACAAATATTTTCTTCAAGATCTTCCAACTCAATTGAGGAGCCACTAGATTCACCACTAAATGTTTATTTCACTCTCATCTTGTTCAAGAGTTTCCTCATCCTCACAAGAGGTGGACCAATTTCCTTCTTGACCTTTGTCAAGATCTTGTATTACTGTCAAGGTGGTCCTTTCTCCACTAAAATTTGATGAGCAACTCTCACTTTCGCTAGTACTTGCAGTTGAGAAGTTTGAAAATAAATGACCTATTGTTCTACAATAAAAACAAAATAACAACTTACTTGCAGTCTGCATCTCCTCTAGTCGTTGATCAACAATTTGGCCTCTTGATACAAAAGAATAATCATCTGATTCATGATATTTAATGATCTTTGAGTCTTTAACTGAGCCTTTGACTGCTCCATCCACTAGGGAAATCCTCTTAACATCACATGTAACTTGCATGTCTAATTCATAGATGGACTCCAATTTGTCCCATATCTCCCTAGCAGTCTTAAAATAGATAACCTTCTTAATGTCTACCTTACACAACCCTCTCATGATTTCCTTTCTTGTTAATCTGTCAAACTATTAATTTATTACTCCATACTCCACAGATAGCCACACATCTAAATCAAGAACTTGCAAGTAGATTCTCATCCTTACCTTCCAGGTTGCATAATTTGAGCCATTCGAAGATGGAACTTCAGCTAAGGTAATCTAGTCCTAGTTCTCCATGATCCTTGATCTTTATTCCAGTTGTTAAAATAATCGCGAAGGACACTACTCATGTACCAATTGTTAGAAACAATGAAACTAGGACATTACTGAGAGGGGGGTGAATCAATAGCGTCACCAAATTGTACAATGCTTCACAAATTTCACTTTTTAATCACTTTAACAATTATTCATGGATCAGCTAGACAATTCAATCATGTAGAAGATAACATGATAAACATCAAGCACATGAGAAACATATACAAAAGACATCAATCTTCCTTTTATTCCAAGCTTCAACTTAATTACATCATGGCCCCATAAGGTACCACTTATAAGTTTATCGACTACTATTGAAAGGAACTCCTATCCCTTCTCGTTTATCAACTACCAATGAAAGTGACTCTTGCTCCTGTTCATTTACTAGTACCCAATAGAAGGGAATCTTACCTCTGCTCATTTATCAGTATCTGCTGAAAGGGTTTGCTACCCCCAAATATTTACTGGCACCCACTAGAAGGAGTTGCTACCCCTGATATGCAAGCTACCACTTGTTGGTCTTGTTGATCCATCTTTCATCCATTTTTATACTAGAGCCAAGAGACCTCTTAACTCATAAACCAATAAATTTTTGTTCTTTGGAATTACTCACCAAATCCATCATACAAACCTTCAGCAATCTTTGGTTGCTGAAAAAATCACCTTCAATAATTTTTGGTTTCTGATAAAAACACCATCACCTTCAAAACTTTCTCATTGCTAAACAAATAATCATGCATCAACAACACCAACACCAATCACCAATGCACTTCCTTGAATATTTAAACACAGATTTCAGATACCAAGATTGGTCTCTAATACACCTCTAATGCATACCATCATTATGCATCATGCTACACCAATAAATCTTACCCACACACTCACCCATACACCACGATTCTGCTACTTGAATTCTACCTTTAAATAATTCTTGACTGACATTTTTGGATTGATATTTAGTTAACTTCTTCTTCAAGTCCTTGCACGAGTCTCTAATTTTTGCCTGTTCAGATTAGTCTTTTAATTATGCTCTTCCCTTTATCAATCTTTGATTTATAGTTCTGGGCTTCATTTCCAAGTCAATCTGTTGTTTTCTACTTATTTCAGTTGATATGCATCTTTTACAGGATTTAGTAGTGTTCCTTCTATTTTTAGTTGTAGTTTAATTTGGCTTAACTACCAAAACTGTTGTCAAAAGTGATTGTTCCTCCTTTTTGCCTTTAATCCCCTTTCACTCAACTCCCTTACCTATTTTTCCACCATAGAACTGGTCTTCATGACCATGGCTTAATACTTTGGGCACTAAGCCCTTTTGAGCCCTACGCGAGCTAAATCCTTTGTTAACAGCTTCGTGTTGTTGGTCTCGCTTCAATGTGAAGCGACCAAGAGTTGATGCTTAGTTGCTCCAAGGTCCTTCGTGACTCTTTATATACCATGCCCTTGGTTCTTGCCTATGGCATATGCCCCTATGTGGGTGCTTAGCCCATATCCCTCAACATCCCGACCCTTTTGTTTATGTGCACCTTTGTAAACTCGTCGAGGTCTATCCACTAGGTCGACGTGCCCCTTGGGGACCACCTGACGCTCTTTATAATTGGCTTCTTCTATGCCTCCGTGGCCTGATGCTGGCTGCCTAACACATCCACTAAGAACTATTATCAATCCCACCAGGGTAAATCCTATGAGATGAGCTACCTTGTGGGGTCCTCTTGACACTCTTCTCATTGGATGACCATTGTTGTGCTGTCAGTGTCAATGTGTCCTGGCGCTTGCTGCCCGACAAACTTGTTCTGTGCAACATAGTGAACTTTCTGGCTATGTCTAGCGGGATGACATCATAATGATGTCACCTATGCCATGTGTTAACTTGTGATTGGTGACACATGTCAGCCAAAGATGGTCCATTAGGTTGCCCAAAAATGCCAAATCTACCTGCCACGTGTCACACTCCCATTGGATTTTGCTATCATCATTCTCCGATGTATGGGCCAATTGTATACTGCCACTTGTCCTCTATTAGAGAGGAGAGAGAAAGGTCCTCTTAGGCCTTGTTTTGCAACAATTTTCCTTTATCATTTTATTTTTCCAAAAACGACCGGGTTCAAGTCCTTTCCACGACACCACTCCTGAGCGGATTATGGTTTCAGAAGGGGTGCCCCTAGGGTGGATCTCAGCAGTTGATCGACACGATCAACTATGTGGGAAACCACCTCCCGTGACCACAAAGCCCATCTAAAGGGTTGTCTCTAGTGCCATTGGGAAGTCGTCACGTGGCTAGACACTTTCCTCCTAGTGCTTAACCGTTTGCGCCCTACACAATCTTCTAGGATGCACCTGATGGGATGCCTCCACTGGCCCACCTATACTGTGGGCTCTACCTCTGCCTATGGGAAGGATCTTCACTATTGTTGTGGCTTCTGCATATGCCTGGTCGTTAATACTTGCACGCTATTTGCCACATCTTCCCAGTCGCTAAGACTTGTGCACCGTTAACAAACCCCCAGGGTATTACCATCAGGTGGGCTCCACCTGTGACTAATGGGTCTACTTCTTTCTACTGTCATGTCTCTCCAAGTCAAGCATGTAGCTTTGTGTAGAGGCTCCACCACCATCTCTGCTGAGTTTGGCATTTCTACCAACTTTGGTTGTGCGCCAAATCTCATACAACCTCCGTTAACTCTGTAATAGTTTGACTTGGGCTCAACAACTTTAACTGTATCTAACTTTCACATCAGGAGGCCATTTTAAAACTTCTACATACCAACAGAAATATTTTTTCCAAGCTCTTTCCGTTTGTGTGGGTTCCACGTACTTCTAAGATGATCTGCTACTCCAAAAACGGCTTCAAAATTTTTGCACCATTCTCGTCCATGAGGATCTTATTATGACTGATCCTTTGCCATGCTTTCCCATTTCCTTTGCCAATATTGAAAACACCATTTATAGTTCTTTGCAATTGTCATGCTTTCCTTTGCCACCAGTTATTTCCATGCTTTCCTTTGCCACCAATATTTACCATGGCCTTTGACTTTTCCAACAATGTTTTCCTTTGCCATCAATTGCCTTTGCAACCAATGACAACATATTTACCAATGCAATTTCCTTTTCCAATATTTTCCATTGCCTTTTACATTGCCTTTACCATCAATGATGACATATTTCCAACACATGGTGGTATCATGATTTCAAATCTAGCTTGGTGGAGTTTTTTGCATGCTACAACTAGTCAAATAGATCATCAATCCTGGGAAGGGAGTGTCTATTCTTTAGTACAATCTTGTTTAATTCTCTGTAATCAATGCACATTATCCAAGTAAAATCCTTTTTTAGTATGATTATGATGGATGAAACACAAGGTAAGGTACTTGGTTGAATCACACCCTGTGCCAATTGCTATTGTAAGTGATTTTTTATTTCACTTGATTCCAGAATAGATTGTCTATCCAACCCAATATTCAACAATGGAGAGTCTAGCGATAATTCTATTTCATGCTCCAGTTCCCTCTTGAGTGGTAGCCATTTAGGCTCCTAAAAAACTCTTCTATGTGCCTATAACAACCCTTCCAGGGATGATTTTACCCTTATTTACCATCAACATACTGATTTTCTCTTAAGAAAAGTAAAACATATTTCTTGTTGGAACTAATTAAATTCTTGGCTTAGTTAGCAATACTATTGAAATATTGGACTTGCCTTTACGCATGTTGATGATGAAGTATTTCCCATCCTTGGTGAGGTGGTATTGGTTGGCTCTCTACATGAAGATTTCATCCCTCATATACATGTATGGACTCCCAACCATGAATCCACTTACATCAAGTGGCAGTACATCTAATTCTACTTCATCAACGATAATTAACACCTAGAGTAAATTTTAATCTTGCACTCTATTGTTACCTTGATATCTGCATCCTTGTTTACCCATACCAATGGATATGGGCTAGGATGATTCCAAACCCCCAAATTGACAACATGGAATTAATGGTTGTCAAATTTGTATTAGTGAAGTGGAAGTACCATACTCTCCGACCTTGTGTTCCATTTTGAATTAATGCCATGGAATGTGAACTCTTAAATGTTTCTTAGTTGCAAGGTGGTAGCACAACACTATCTCCTCTTGCATTTCCAACTTAACACCATGGAATCATGACCCATGAAATGTCTATTAGTGAAGTGGAAGTCTCACACTATCCATCCTTTGTTGTCAAATTAAAATAATGAATCGAGAGTCGGTAAGTGTCTATGGGTTAGGTGAAAGAACCACACTCTCTACTCTTGTGCTCTTGATTTAAGATTGTGTAATTGAGACTTGTTTAAGGTCTCTTAGTAAAGTGGAGGCACCACACTCTCTACACCTACATTCTAAAATTAACACCATGGAATTACAGGTCATTAAAGACCACTTAGAAAATATGAAAAAAACACACTCTCCACCCTTTGTTTACTTAACTTATCCCATCCTCAATTACTTAGCTCATTGTTATCATAATTGTGGAAGGTCGTCCTCCCACCAACTACATTCAAATGATTGGCTTGTCAAGTCAACAAGGAAAATGGAGGATAATTCCCAAAATTAATTTGCTAACACACCAATATTTTGATAATGATTACTAGGGATGATTAGGTATGTTGAATTCTCATTCTTGGTCCCCTTGTTATTCCTCACTCGTGGTATCATGGCCCCTATAGGAGTTCATGCCTCAATAGTTGCTAGCATTTTCTTATTAGCTGAAGGATATAACATTTACAACATTAACATGTCCAAATCATTCTAACATTGTAATTTATTATCGATGTCAAAATTAAGACAAAATTTAGCATAATTAATTACACATTTAATCAGGGGGTCAAAATTGGGACATGGTACACCCTTCCCCTTAGAATAACATAATCCTTGGTGTCCTCTCTATTTTTTAGAAATGCACCATCCTCGACATTTCATGTACTACAACACATTTGCGATGTCCTTTTAGAATGTGCTAACATGATTATCTTGATTTTCTTTGACATGGTGCACCATGAAGCTCTGACATTCTAGCATGTGCTTACACCCATCATCAAGTAATCACGCATATTAGAAAATCTACCATACATAAGTATTCCATTGAGGTTTGTAACTCCATTGGGCATGTGTTATGTTCTTTGCATGATTACCCCACATAAAACACATATGCATTAGGCACAATGGGGGGGTCATAACAGGGGCTAGATCCCCCCCCAAAAAAAAGGCACTAGGCAATTTTTTGTGTCCTTTTTGGTGATTTTCAACACATATTTTTCCAACACATAGTTCTTAATTCTGGTCAAAGAAATAAGGTTGTGATCTAATATAGGTCAACATACTAGGGTTTTGGATGTCACAATATCCTATATTTTTTATCCTAAATGGTGAAGTTAATATAATGGGAGCTAGAGATATGGCTTCAAACATTTGTTGGTTTTCATAATTAAGGGTTTCTAGGGTAGATCTCTAAGTATTGTGTATGATTACTATTATTTACTTTTATGTTTACAAAGAATCTATTTATGCATTGTTTTTCTAGAAAGTTTAAAACTTATCAACTTAGGAAAGAATATACATTTTAACATAATGCTTATCTGTATGATTATGGATATGCATCCATATGGTTGCCATGGATAGAACTCACCTCATTGTTAGATAGAACTCACCTTATTGTTTTCCTTGAACATACCCAATGCGCTCATAGTCCTAGCTAACATGTTATTCATTCAAGCATCCTCTTCCTTGCAGCCGCTCGCCCTTTAAGCTCTGACATCCCCTATTTTGTTATAGAATCCCTTGGATGATCCATCATTTGCCAAGGATTCCTAGCAGATTAGTATTGTGTCTTATAAAATCTTACATCTAATGCGTCCCTCGAATTTCTCTAACATACCGTCGCTTATCACAATTTTGATCATGACATACCATATGGTTGCCATTTCCTAATAGTAGCTTCTTCTTCATGTTCTCCAACTCAACAACTCTCAATTGTTCTTATTGGACAAATCCATTATCTCTGTTGTATCATGCACATGCAGTCAGCATGAGATATCACCATAGCAAACTATGTTAGAATCATTTTAAAATTTATTTCAAACAAGCATCAAGCTTCACCTATTAATTTCGAATTTAGTCCAAAAGGGAAATTTAGATTTCATAAGTATGAGGTTCCTCCTCATAGAATTTGGCTCTTGCTATAGTAGCCTAGCAACTAATTTTCATTATGGGCTTACACTCATTATCATATCCAAAACCATTCTACTTCCAATCTAAACTCCCAATCAACCAAACAAATGTCAGTATTCATGTTTATAATATTTTATTACAATGTATCTGACCTCTCATTTAATTATTAGTAATTAGTGCTTCATACATAGAAAATTTCATTATAGCATTTTTGGTAGTTACTTAAAACATTAAATTTCCACATACCATCAATTCCATTTGTAGTCATAACAAATATAATGATATGATCATGCACATTAGTCGCACTCGTTATTACACAACCCCATCAAATGTTTATGCAGTAAACTAATGTTCTAATACTCATAGCCACATGCCACAATGTGTCCTTGCATTTATTTTTAAAATGTCACATAACCATGCATTCCCTCATTACATCTACATAATTTATAACATGGGTGTACTACTCATCTACTTATTGCAAATCATGACATAGCAGTTCATGAATATATTACGAAAATTTAACCAATTTTTATTTGATGTTATTTTATTGCCTTGACTGTGCCCTATCTGGGTATTAATGACATAAATGCATTCAATCATGTCCTCATTGATAAAGATACAAAATATACTTGCACAATTTCTTACCCAGTTCCCTTCATATTACTTGCTATCTTGGCATGAACAATTTCATATCTGAATAGTTGTTATCAACATTCTTAATGTTACATGTCCAATTGATACTTTTTGGGAGATCACATGATTCCTTCACGAGTGTAGAGAGGCCACAAAAGAGGTATGTCCTATTAAGAATTTCCTAAAAAGTTGTTTATGTTTAATGAAGGATGAATTGGCCTTAAATAGTTATGCAAAATTATTATTCAGTGTGCACAAGAACGGGAAGTACCTACCGCACAGACCCCCTGGTGCACAGTTAAATAGGTTGTGCGTAAAAGTAGGACGAACCAAGAATTCAGATTTAGCTCTTAGATAGGGGATTATGACATGGACAATATAATTTTGAAACCAGGATAAAATGTGAATATCTTTCCTAAAAGACATGGGAGATAATGGGGAGACCAAAGTTGACTTGGTCGCTCGTCCAGCTAAGATTAGCAAATCAATACAGGATTTTCCCTATTGGTAGGCTAGCAGGTGTAGAAGTCAACATTGATGGAGTGATAAGCACTGTTAATTTTGAGGTGATAGACATAGTAGGTGATACAAATCCATATCCTATGTAATTAAGAATCAATTAGTCTTTTAATAATCATGTCATAATCAACCTCAAGAAGAGGTCGATGACTTTTGAATAAGAAGACTTGAGGGTTACTGCGTTATTAGATCAACAAGAAGGAGAATGCTACGTGGAACCTATAAGAGAGGAGTTCAATGCAAAATACATTAACAATATTTACAATGAGAATGCACAGAGAGATAACTATGTCAATCCAACTACCAATGGCATGTTGAGCTAGCGTAGCACTAGCTCTTGTTCTTCAAATTTGGAAGAAGTGCTCAAGAATTGGGAACAAGGATTGCATGAAGTCTCTACTAGAAGGAATGGAAATATTACTTGCACAATATGATGGATTGGAACATAGGGACACAATCCCCCGAAGTTTGATGGAGTCTCAGATGTTTATTTCTTTTGTAAAACAGTTTGAGTAAGATATACTTGAACAACTAAGACTATAAGCTTTAGATGTAGCTTTGAAAGCAACTCTTACGCGTTGGTGGGCCACACACAAGGATACGATGGAAAGCTTGCAAACATGCAAACATTTGTTACAAATCTAATTTGGGTTGGATGTAATGAACCAAGGTATATTGGGTTGGGTTTCCTTACCACTCAACTATAAGGTGCATTGAAACATGGAATAAGAAGAGGATACCAGAAGAGGAATAGGTACATTTATTTGTACATGCATAATGTCCCAGGGAACTAGTATACTAAATTAGAGGTGTGCCATTTAAACAAAGACCATACATATTGAATCCAATATATAAGAAAAAAGTGAAAAAAAAGCTAAAAAGGATGTTGGAAGTTGGAATCATTGAACTAGTAGAAGAATTAGAATGGATAAGACCAATTGTAGTGCAGGACAAGAAGTCATGAGAAATAAAAAATTGTGTGGACCTTAGGAAGCTTAATGATGCTTGTGTGCACAACCCATTTCCCACCCATTTACACAAGAGGTGTTGGAGAATGTAGGAGGACAAGAGAATTATTCATTTATTGATGGATTCTTAGGCTATCATCAGACCAAGATTGTGTTGGAAGATCGACATAAGACTACCTTTGTGACAAAATGGGGATCCTTCAAGTATATTTTCATGTGTTTTAGCATGAAGAACGAACTTGAAATATTCTCCAGAGTTGTGCTAGTAGTGTTTAAAGACTTCATCGACTAGTTCATAGAGGTATATTTGGATGATTGGATAGTATTTAGCCTTTTGAAGAAGCATATTGAAGTTTTGCACTTAATGCTTGATAGATGTTGACAACTACAAATTTTGTTAAACTTGAATAAATGTATATTTTTCTTGCCATTCGATATTCTGTTGGATCATGTATTTTGCAAGCAAGGTTAGTTGGTTGATCCTACAAAATTGTTGTAATATTGAATTTACCTCCACCTACCTCAATGTGACAAATGTGCACAATTTTAGGTCATATAGGGTGTTACAGGAAATTCATAAGGGGATATGCATAGATTACAACCCCCTTGGAAAGGTTGTTGAAAAAGGAAACTAACTTTTGATAGGATGAAGAATGTCAACATGATTTGGACACCTTAAAGGAGAAATCTGTCACTGTGTTGATTCTAGTTTTTCCATATTGGGGGAAGGGGTTTCACGTTCATGTTGGTGCATCTTCCATAGCTTTGGGCACAGTTTTAGCTCAACCAAGAGAAGGGGACATAGATCACCCCATTGCATTTTCTAGTAGGAAATTATGAACTATTGAACAAAACTATACCACTATAGAATGAGAAGGCTTGGAAATGGTATATGTGTTGCAGAAGTTCAGACACTACCTAGATGGGTATCACTTCAAGATGTATATTAACCATTTTGAGCTGAAGTAACTTGTTTTTGACAAGGTTAATCCTCTCCGTGGATAGAGACGATCCCTCTATTCCAATGAGTGGGTCTAGCAACTGAAGTGACAATCAACTAGACATCTTCCTAGATTATAATTGAAAAGTAGAACGAGAGAGATGACCTACCTTGCTCTGATTCTATTCCGATTTCCTTGATTGAGATCCTTGAACCACTTGCGTCACAGACTTGTTCCTACTTCTTTTAGTGCTTATGTACCTGCACAAGTGATCAAGAGACAACAAAGCATGCCAAAACCAATAGAAAAACCAATAATAACCTACTTAGCTGATCAAGGAATGCAAAGCTAATACATACATAAACATATATATTTTGGGAAGATGAACCAACAATTGTATATTATTTAAAGAATAAAGGGAAGCTTACAACCATAGACTTGATGTTGAAAGGCTCTCCTTGAGCGGTAATCCAAGTCCAAGCCAAGAAACTCTCCAAACACTCCTTCTCCAAGTCTAATTAATAGCCTCTAAGCACAAGCTCAACATAGGGGTGAAAATGGACATAGATCAACCATTTGGGAATGGGAGAAGAGGAATTTATAGGCTGGGAGAGGGAGTTAGGACTCCTCCAAATATAGGATTAGCCCGACCTCTCAAGGAGGTAGCTCATAGGGATGAGACCAAGAGGTCAAATTAGGAGGATTCAACCTCATCTATGCGAAACCACCTCCAGCTCGCTGCTCTAGAAGCTTCTAAATCACGAAGCTTCTCATCCTCTTTGGGAAAAATTCCTTTTTGAGACCATTACAGGTATGAAAGTGAACATATTGATGCCATAATTGGCTTAACATGGTGTAATAAGCAGTCATCGCAGTTTTGAGCTTCATAAGGGCGATGGCCCTCATTTTAGGGGTTTAAGAGCTATTTCTTCAGGGAAAGCTCCAGAGATTTCCCAAGCAAAGTTAAAGGAGGGATCTAAATTGTATACATGGATAAGTATACTGTATAATGATCATGTTTCAGGCACTTCAAGGTATGTCAAAGGGAAGGGCAGGAGGCGTGACAAAATACTGTGTAACAAATGTCCCCTAAAGCATGAAGGCAAAACGAGGAGTGATGGCTGAGATGCTTTATGAGCTTTTGGCAAGGACGAGGACACGCACTATCAGGAGACCTGCAAAGCAAGGACACATATACATATACATATCTGAGATCATGACATGAATCCACGACATGGACGCAACCATCCGAATGATGAAGACTATATGAAAAGATCCATGGTATGGGTACAACCATCTAGATAACAAGGATCATCATAAATATAAAGTCTCAGTATGGTCACAACCATCCGTATAGTAGAAACATGTGTGTAATCATGAATGACATATAACTCCATGCATCCTGAGTCATAATAGACAAGATTTAGGGTCTTGCATTCCATCCCGACCCGATCAATGTACGAATCCTAAAATGCGAATAAAAGTGTTGAAGTCGAACACGCTAGAAAACCACCTGATTACCGACCAATGATGTGGACCGTTAACAGGTACGAGATAAACCACCAATAATGACAATGGATCTCAAGGTACAACAGAACAATCTGTGAATGTGATAATGAAGCTGAGGTTGAACACTCGTGGAATCACCCGATTGAAAGCCAATAATGAAGACCTGTCGTCGGATACGAATAACTGGCCATTAGGGCATGCCAACTCTAAGGTATTGAATGGGAGTTCCTAAGTCATCTTCCTGGATAATGAGCTGAAGTCGATAGGAAGTGACCCATTGAAGGAGGGCAATGATGAATTCCCCCATCATCGACATAGAACAAGGAATAAAGTGGAATAATATTCAGGACTGCAGTAATGACTCAAACAATGTATAGGTAAATAACTGCAAATTGGATTTCTCTTGAACCTATTGGCGACACGAATCCAAAGTGTGGTAGCATCTGACTCAAAATAGGCTTAAAGGTCATGATGACAGTGTGGAATAGTCAAATGAGAGGCAAAATGGATCACCCAAACTTGGGAGGACAAGTGACTGAATGAGGATATCCAAAACCCGACACGAGAGCAGAAGAGTGTCATGTTCAAAAGCAACATGCTATCTATACAAAGGATGTCTCATCTTCATTTTTCCCCACTATTTCTAGCGAGTACCTAAATTATTTTTATCACAAGATTGAAGGGGATATCATTTTATTTCCATGTAAGTTCATTCTTTGAATGAATCCATCCTATTAAGTTTTACGAGCCTTAGGAAGGAGAAGCTCAGTCTCATCACGGTGACGAGTCTTTCATCGCAAAGTTTTAACGAGCTCAACGTAAGAATAGATTGGTATATTTTTCACATTTAGAGAGTTTGAAAAAGAAACATAAAAGAAAACTCCAACATGTCCCTTTTCGTAATTTGTCCCTCGAACCCGAAAAGGTAGAAAACAATATTCAAAGGAACCTCTTGACCATGTCGACCAAGGTGTACCTTTTTCGTAAATAGTCAATCTCATCCCGAAAAAGGGGTAAACATATATTGAGGTGACATCGATTCATTTGCTTTAACGAGTTCAAAATGACAAGTACTTGGAAATCTTTTTAGTTTTCAAGAGTTAGAAAAGATTTGAAAGATGACTCCAGGGGGATTCCTTTTTCGTTTGTTTAATGAGTCTAAAAAAGAGATAAAACAAAACTCCCAGAATCATTCAATAATGATCATATTCACATTGAAGGCACTTGTAGTTGCACAAGAAACACACCCATCATCGATATCGAGAGACAATATTAAAATATTACGAAAAATATTGACAAAATGACTTTCAAAACTTATAAATAGGTAAAAGTAATTTCATTTTTTACCATTTTACCAGACTGAGCTTTGAAAGTGCTTTTTGTGCCCTAATTCTCTTGATTTTCCAGTGGCTGCTATGGGAGATCCAGGGTATTGTTTCATGAACTGTCAATGACATGTAAGAGCCTCATCCATGCTCTTGCATTTTATTACTTTTTTTATGCATTTTAAATGGTGATTTTTATGTTAGAAAGGAGGATTTTTAAAAATTTAGGGTGCCGATAACCATCGCGAGTATGGTTATCGGACCCATGATGGTCGCACTTGAGACTAAAGGCTCGTGTGATGCTATCACACTGTTTATAAAAACAGGTGTGATGGCGCCGAGGGTGGATTTAAAAAAAATAAGACTCTCTTTTGAGCAAAAAATGATGATTTTGATCCATGAAAAAGGCATTAATAAGGGTTTAAATGTTGTTTTGTAGGAGAATATGGTCTTAGAGTGGAAAGAAAGAGGCCATGAGGCCAAATATCATCAAGAAGATCAAGATCTTACATGCATAAACGCTCTGAGGGATTGCAGGTTGCTAAAATTCTTCAGGGCCACAGTGTTAAGGCCTCAGATGGAGTTGTTGCCCAATCTGATCAGTCTCTAGGATGTAGATTGAGAGATCTTCATCATAAAAGGCCAGGAACTAGAACTGGAGGAGATGGATATCTACTTCATCATGGGATTTTCCCGACGAGGGGAAGCAATTGAATTATTTGGATCTCTCTAAGGAGGGGAGAGTACCAGGGGTTTAGTCCAAAGGTATTGTCTTGGTGCCGAAATAACCAATGGAGGTAAGGTGAAGATTGTGACAATCACCAACAACCTCATTCTGAGAAAGATTTTGTTCACTATGGCACGTGTGTCAGGCATGCAAGCCTTTCATGAGGCTTCAAAATCCAAGTTCCAATATGCTATCGCATGCTTGACCCCCATTATCTTCAATTGGTGTGGAGGCCTTTTGGCAAACATGAAATGTCAATTGACCAAGGGGAAGCATGGAAACTGGAAGAAATTCAGGTTCGGTTCTATACCAGTGACCTTCTTTTTGGAGTGAGTGCCCCTATTATGGTATTAATGGATAGAGGTACCAGATCCTGTGCCTCGAGATCCAAGACTCGTGAGATGGACCCAGCTCATGCCTCGAGGAGGCACGGGTCAACATATGCATTATCCACCACAGTTCTTTGCTTAGCTAGAACACCAAATACTTGTGGTGGATGACTATGCTTATGTTGGCACATATTTCAGGTGGGATCCAAATCTACCTCTGCCACTAGGCGAATAGTGGACTGTTGCAGGTAAAAACTTGTTTCTTGGATTTTTCAAGTTCTATGATTTAAAACAAAAATCTAAACTGAGACTCAACTTACGATAAATGTGTAGATGTGGGACAAGAGATACCACCAGGAATGTTACCAATAACACGGCAAGCTGATTATCCGACAGTGGGTGCAGACTACGAAGAAGGGGTTGACCCCTTAGCTGAGATGGAGCGCAATCTGGAGGCAGTAACTCGAGGGGTTCTAGATTATGCCACTATCAATGATGTTCCATTATGGTGGCAGAGACACACTGTGGGAGTGTCTGCGAGACTGCATCGATTGCTAGGCCAAGTGATCAGGGCAGTCTTGTGCTATCATGAGCACTGTGCAGTTTGATAGTTTATCTAGGTATTTTACACATTTTGTAGGCTTTGAAAGCCAAGTGTCTCAGAACACTTTATTTTTTGACATTTTGATGGAAAAACTGGGAAGCCAATATAATATATATTATATAATATTATATATAATATATACCTATATCTATATATATATATGCATGTTTTATTTCTACTTATGTGATCATAACATGATTCAGTTTTATAAATGACACAAATGTCTATGAAGAACAGATTTTTCTAATGCATCGGTTAATGTATTTAAATTACGTGGAATATGTTGATATGTAATGTAATCAAAATTTCTTTCCAGCTATCTAACACATAGATACATACGCAATATTTGTGGATTTCTCATTGAGTAATGATTGTTTCACTGTAACACAACGAGCTGCGAATCCAACTTCATAACTAAATCCCTAATGCCAAGAGCAACTGCTTCTAACAAGAGTTCAATAACTGCACTATATTCAACAATATTATTGGTTGTTCAACCAAGGCAGATACCTTGTAAGTTAATCAGCTTTCCATTAGGGTCATAGAGTACTCATGTTACAGTAGAGAGGTTCTGTGTGCTATGACAAGCACCATTAGCAAAACCAACATAATGGCTTGACGGCATTTGCAAACCGAGTGGAAAACAAGGTAAGAAGAAAAGCACATGTCTGCAAAGCAAACAAACACACAAAAAAACGCACACTAATGAATTAACAAACTAATGTACAAAAGTTATTACATGAATTTCACACATAATACTTTTTGAGATGCAACCCATTACAGGGTTGTGACAATGTATTTCCCTCATAATCACATAGGTCATAGGCACCTTTTTGTAAGACACACTTGACGATGTAGGGCCCATGCCACACGAGTTCTAACTTTCCTGCCCCCATTTTATCATTGGCTTGATCGTAAAGAAGGACCAGGTTGCCTTCAACAAAAGTGCGAGAAGAAACAGTTTGGTCAAAATGAGCTTTGACTCGCTTCTTTTGAGCTTCGATGACCATCACAGCAATGCGATGAGTCTCGTCAAGTCTCTCAAGATACAACAGACGCTCCTCTTTAAGTGAGGTATTCGGAAGAAGTTCGATAGTGAGCTTAAGTGAAGGGATCACATTCAATTGGGAGAGTTGCCTCTAAACCATACACCAGCTGGAAAGGAGTGAATCCAGTGGCCGTCCTGGCAGAAGTTCTGTAAGCCCAAAGAGCTCAGAATAACATTAAATGCCAATCCTTTCTATGCTGCCCAATGGTACACTGAAGCATATTAATCAAAACTTTATAGACTGCTTAAACTTGGCCATTGACATGTGGATAATAAGGAGTTGAGCTATCATGTTGAAGGGCCAACTGAGCAGTTAGATCTGCCATCATGTGTTGACAAAAGTGTGATCCATGGTCAGTCATGATAGCTTGAGGGACACCAAAACGTGCTATGACATGGTTAAAAAGGAAATGAGTCGTAGTAATACCATCATCATTGTATGTAGGCATTGCCTCGGCCCATTTCATAAAATAGTTGACGACGACGATGATATAACCATGCCCCCAGCTGAGCAAGGGTTACATGTCATGAAATCAATGCCCCATTTGGAAAATGGGCCAACGGTAATTACTAGTTGTAGGGGTGCAGGTGGGGCGCACTGCTTGTGGTTGAAAATCTGGCATTCATGGCATTTTTGGACAACTAGAATGCAATATTTGAAGATAGAAGGCCATAAATAATCGGCGCAGAGGATTTTCTGAGCAGTGGCATATCCAGACATATGAACAGCACAGGCACCAGAGTGGCAATCATTTAAGACCTGCTCAACCTCTTCAAGGGTGAGACATTTGCGAAGAATAGAGTCCACATCGAATCGATACAATATATCACTGAGGATTCGATAGGGTTGGGATTGATGCCGGATGTGGCATCGGTCGAATTGGGACAACTTAGATCAGAAAGTCTAGGTTTGGAGATCAAAAGTAATGTCTCCATACCATGGGTCAAGAGTGCTAATTAGAAATAGAGTTTCATAGGGTACCTGGTCAGTAAAATCAGTTAGAGTGCTTGCAGATGGAAGAGCACATATTAACTCAGCAAAGACGAGCGATTTCTTGGATTTGGCAGCAGTAAATTCCAAATCAAAATCCTACAGGATCATGATCCATTTGGAGTATTTTCCCCCCAGTAACTAACGAGTGAGAATATATGTCATGGGGTTACAATCAGAAATCAAGTTGGTTTTTTGTAAAAGGATATAGTGTCGAAATATTTGGATGACATGCACTGTCGCCAAGGTAAGCTTCTTGACATGAGACTATCGAGACTCAGTATCAAGAATATTTCAGCTCAGATAATAAACCACGTGCTCTTTTTCATCGTCACCATCTTAAACTAGCACCATAGCAATATTGGTATCAGTTGCAGCCAAATACATGAAGTAATCATGACAATAATCTGGGGGATGCAGTAAAGGAGCACTAATTAGTGCGTTCTTTAAAGCATAAAAGGATTCCTAGGAAACTTCATCCCAAATAAAAGGGATCACCTTCTTAAATAAGCGAGTAAAACCCTTGGCAAGTTTGGAGTAATTAGGGACAAATCGATGGAGAAAATTAGCTTTTCCCTACAGGCTCTACAATTGCAGTAATGACATTGGGGGGGGGGTAAATTGACTATGGCCTCAACTTTCAAAGGATTAATCCTGATACCTTCACGACACACCACAAAACCTAAGAATTGGCCAGACTCGATGCAAAACACACACTTGTGTGGATTGAGATAGATATTGTAATGATGACATTGTAAAACCATGGCTCTTAAGTGATCCAGATGGTCATGACATTTAGCTGAATGAGCTGTGATCCAAGGACCTTTTGCTTATAGATGTATGAAAAGAATCACATGTAGAAATTGCATCTTAACATAGAAATTAAATGCGCACACATAAAAGAAGAAGGAACAAAAGAAGACAATAAGACTTGATAACGGAGTTCATCCAACTCGGACTATGTCTCCGGGCCCTGCTCGATCAATGGGGAGGCCTCCATATATTAGATGACATGAAAAGAAGAGAATAAATTTTTCATCAATTTACATAAAAGGTGGCTTATACCTCCATTCTGGAAAATGGCTATGAAGTGGAGACCTCAGATGGAGAAATGGATAGCACCACTGCGTCCGTGGCATCGAGAGGGGCAAAAACCATATAAAATTCGCCCAATTTAGAAAAAATGATCAATCGGCCCTCCTACAAGCTGTTGCCTCAAACTGTGTGCTGAAAATCCTCTCTCTGTCCTTTTTCCAATCATCGGGCTTTATAATGTTGGATTTGTGACAAGGCCGCTTCAAAATCGGGGTTGTTTGTTTAGAATAGAAGCCGGTGGAGTAGAAGGGTCGGTGGGCACAACAAACCCTTAAAATAGGCCTTTTTTGTTCCAAACGATAATACTGTTGGCATTATGATAAATATGTTGTACTTGATGGCAACCCACTCATCTCAGATGATAAATTATAGTGCAGAAAAGTTCACGCACTTTCATGCAGAGAAAAGTTCATGCACTTTCATGCAGAGAAAAGTTCCTTTCATGCAGAGAAAAGTTCACGCACTTTCATGCAGAGAAAAGTTCACGTACTTTCATGCAGAGAAAAGCGCTCGCACATGGGAAATCTTATGGTTGGTTCATGGTATTAGTCCGACAGTTTTTGATCCTATGGTTTTGGTCTGTGGAATTGCATCCAAAAGAATTGAAACCAATTATTGGGTCCATAGTATTGTTTCTCAATGGTTTTGGTCCATGGTTTTGAGTGAGGCCTAGCCTATAAAAAGGAAAGGAGATCATTTGGCTAATCACAAGTGTTGAAAATCTTAAGAAGAGCAAGATCTGAATTTCTGATAATCGGTTGGTGAGACATAGTTGAATCTGAATCAAGGAGAAACCAGAGCATTATAAGTCAGATCTACTGAAGAGAGCGGCAACGACGCAGTGCGGAGGTGCACAGAACAAGAGAAGAAGCAGGTGTAGAGTTGCGCAGACTCGTCACGACAAAAGTGCAGATATCCGGAGGTTTCCTTCGGTGAAGTTGCAAACCTTTCTAGAAATATATTTTAGTTGTCTTTTATCTATTTCTGCAGAGATCTGGGTTTAAATTGGTGTCTAGTTATTGGTGTTATTTTCTGGTTACTGCATTTTGAGAAGTTATTTGTTTAAAGGAGATTGGGTGATGCACATGTACATGATGTTTTGGATCCAGTTTGAAAATTGATGAAATGTGGTCCTTGGAAGGAAAGAGAAGGTAGTAGCCTTCTGTAGGTCAGCACCTACGTACTAGTATTTCAGCTAGTACAAGAGCTAAGGGGGTTGTAGCTCCCTTCCAGAAGAAGCTGGAAAACGAGAGAGGGTTGTAGCTCTCTGCAGGTTGCAGCCTGCGTACTGGTAAAAGACAGCACCAATACAAAATCATTGTAAGAAGAAGTTTCTAATTGAAAGAAGATAGAGACATATTGCAGCAGGTGGTTTTCACCCACATTGGGTTTCCACCTTACATCTTGTGTTCCTTGGTGTGACTGTCTATTTTGTGTTCCTGCT
>APFE030621967.1:0-15718 GCA_000404065.3 Pinus taeda
GATAAACATTCATAACAACTGAAATATTTAAGTATTGAGGGGTTTTCGCACTGTATAATGTTAGATATGATTATTTTTGGATTCAAATGCATTAAGTAATTCATTCATTTATGGCCATTTCCATGAGAGGTAGTCGTAACTAACTAATTTCTCATGACTTTTGAAAGTCCACTTAACGCTCATTGCATCTGGTGATATTCACAGGGGTGAATTGAAATATTATGATTCCATAGGATAATAGAAATGATAATAAATATCCATAAAAAATGAAATATTGTGATTCTATAGGTGAGTAAGAAGCACTAATATCATTGGAAGTAATATGATTGGAAATAAAAAAATTCATACTAGATGTTACCATAAAGTCTCGTCAGATTTATTTCATGCTTATCTCATCATGTGAGAAATATTCTTCATAAAATTGAAAATTGGATGATTATTTTATTCAGTATTCCAATATTTACTAAATTTTTCAATTGAAAAAGTACTTAGAATTCCAAGGTTATAATTTATAATAAAATTTCAAAGTTAAGTTGTTGACATTCAGTGTGGCATAAGATTTAGTCTATGTACTAAAAGATTAATAATAATAATTTATACATTATTTGAATATGGTAATTAAGTTTTTAATATATTTTATTTCATTATTAAATTAAAATTTCTTATATTTTAATTTTGGTTTATAAAAATTTGGAAATGATTTTGTTTAATTTGCGCGAACCAAACTTTTTTAAAAATAAAATAGTTTTTTTTATTATAAAATGTTTGTGTTCAAATTGTTATGTTTTCAATGTAAGAAGAAGTTAAAATGGAAAAGGTTAAATAGAAAATGATGCAAGAATTAAGAAAATGTTGACTAAATTCTTAACAGAATATTTAAATGAAAAAGTTTGGGGAAAATTTAGTGTAAAGATTTAAATTTCAAATTTGTTTTAAGTTCAATTTAATTTAAATTTATAATTTTTTTTTAAATATCATAAGAGAAGTTAAGATAATAAAAAAAGTTAATGAGAACATAATGGATTGATTAAGAAAATGTTTACTAAATTTATTTAATAAGATGTAAAAAAAACAAAAATTGAAAAATTTAGTGTAAGACTTCAAATTCCAAGTTTAGTTTTAAATAAATTTTAAAATAAAATAACTTGTTTTAATTAAAAAAATTGACATATTATTAAAATGACATTTAAAAAAACTATATTCCAATAATGTATAGATGAACACCTCCATTTTATTATGAAAGGGAAAAAAAAGAGAGCAGGCATATGGATAATGTAAAAATAAACACTCCAAGGCTCGAATAAATTTAAATGATGTTTGTTTTCATTTAGGCTAATTTATTGTTTTTTTTTTGCTTGGCAAAGGCTAACTAAATATATTAAAAAACAAAAAGATTATTTATAAGAGGTGAACACCTTTGAGAGCGAGAGTGCAGCTCTCGGTCAAAACTTTCTTCACCAACCTGAAAAGTCTGTGTATGCAGGCTAGCATAACCAAACATAACAAGAGAGAATGTTTGAACTTCATCATGTCTCGACACTGATAGACAAACTCGACATATACAGAATGTGAAACTAGAAATTGACCCGGTCCGCAGGACCGTGACCTTAAAAACTGAACCTCATGACCCCTAACAACATCTATAATTGCTGCATACCACCTTACACAAAAAGAGCCAAAAAGAAAGACACACTGAACGCCTGAGGACAGGCTTACCCAGAACACTTCGGACATCAATTTCCCAGCTTCTTCCTTGCCTTAGCCTCTCGCTCCTGCGCGCGTTTCTTGCGATCTTCAGCAGCACGAACAGGGTCCCGCTCCCAAGTAACCTCCATACCAACCGGAACAGCTTCAATGCTGTCAATGCCAGGCGGAAGCTTTAGATACAGGGTGTAATCAAACGTATCTTCAGACGCTGCTCTGTTTTTCATGCTTTGCGGAGAGGAAGACTTGCAGGGATGGGTGTCTTTTTGAACCTCTGAAGAATCCCCAAAAGAGACCAGGGGTTCTTTCCCTTTGAGGCCGCTGATCTCATGTAAAGCTTCCTTCTGCTCAGCAGAATAGCCAAAAGTACTATCCTCGTCCATCTTACCTTGATTTCCCGGACTGTAGGAGCTATCCTTACTCTTGGAGGAATTGTCCGTTGATGGGGGAGTCCTTTCTTCCTTATCATCTTCCGAGCTTCCATCCCCCTCATCCTCTTCTTCAAAAATAACTGTTATCATCACCTTGACAACTGGTTTATTCTTCTTGCGTCGATAGTAGAGAGTCGCAGTCTGCACTGCGTTGCAAACATCTTCTGCAGAATTCTCCGAATTCCCCGAGGGAGGTGAGGCATAGGCCAAAGGAGAAATTATCCGCGGGCTGGAATGGTTACTGTCGCTAGTGCCACTCTGGCTCCCCGAATTACCACCCCTTCGTGGCCTGCGATAGCCTGCTCGTGGCGCCATGGAAAAAACAGGGCGTGGCTTGACGGCCTTGTGCCTTCGGTTACCCGGAAAAACTTCACGGGGCTTGAAACTCCAATGTCCCTGCCTCAGATGAACCAGGCGGAGCCACCCCACGAACGACAAGCGACAACACCCAATAGCAAACAACAAATTCCCCTTAACCAGGTTGGAGTACCCAGCTTCCAAAGACAGATTCCACTGAACCAGGCGAGACCACCCAACAGCAGATACCAAATTCAACTAGACCAGGTGAGTCGGACAGGGGAGGGACTCGAGGGTGGTAACACTGCCCTCCGAGCCTCCCTCCTCCACGAAAAACTGAACCTCCGAATAACCAGAACCAGAGACGAATTGCAGATACATAATGAGACTTGTGTTCTCCATGACCAGATAACGGTTGGCAGAACCTTGGAAAACCTAGCGCATTGAATCACCATTAAGACACCCTGAGTCCTTTTGGGCCATAACCAGCCCGGAGCCCATGTCATCCACCTATCCGCAGCGTGAAGGCATGTCCTCGGCGCGTGGGCAGCTCAATCAACTTAAATGCAGACATTTACACCCGCATCCGGGTTAGGCTAATTTATTGTTGATATCATAAAGTCAAATACATTTTTATAATGATGAAGATATTTTATCATCATTTTTCAATTTCAAATTGCTATTTTCCCATATTATGGAAAACGAAAGGAACTACTATCTAATTTTTCTATTTATATGTTACAAGAATAAGTGATATAGAAATGTTGGTGAGAGATTTGAAATCTATAATTTAGCTATTAAAACAATTTTCAAATAAAATGATTATTTTGTTAATAAAATAATTTTAAAATGAATATTTTTTCAATTCAAAAATTTAAGACATATTATTTAATCGTCAACTTAAGAAGGCATGGTTTTGCAATGCATAGATTAACACCTCAACTTTGTTAAAAGAAAAACAATGTTAAATGCAATATAAAAAGTAGACACCATAAATATCGAAATATGGGTAGTGATGTAACTTAACCTATTGGGATCATTGGTGGGTGGGGAATTCAACCTCACTAAGAATTGGTGATAAAGGTATGAAGGTATACAATTTTTCATTGCATCATGCATAAATTCTCACCCCCACGTTCAATGAAAAAATGGCACCTCCAACCCAAAAAACTATGTTCAATATAGAAATGGACACATTGAACCAAAAAAGAATTATGCACAAATGTGCACCTTCACTCTTGAGGAGGGTGTGTGTTAAGGTGTCCATTTCCTTCACCAACTACTCTCATGTGGAATGAAGGTGTGGAACTTTTGTCCCTTAAGGAGAATGGGTAGTGTGGGGGTCAAGATCACATGAAGGTCTATTATTTAGATAATAATTACATAATCTCCAAATACATAATGGATGTTATAAATATTTGGTTGTTTTTCCTTTCACATGTGTTTGTTCCTTTCACATATTCAATAATACTAGTGACATTTTCTCATTTACAATATAGTTCATCTAATTACCTAAATAGTATTAAGTGAAAACATGGAATTTCCATGAATATTATGTGCATGAATGGTTATGATTTTCAAAAAATTTACATGAATAGCATGCTAGAGATCAATGCTCATCCATACTCCTGGGGATATTTCAAGGTTCATCAATAATTAAAGGTGTTCATTATCTGATGCAAATTGTAACTTTACAAGCACTGCAATGACAAAGAGTTATTTATGAGAAGGAAAACACCAATATTTTTTAGTGCAAATAAAAGGAAATTTGCATTGGGGACCACCTCACAGCCACCCAAATTGACATCTTTTTAACATTTGTCCAACATGCTTTCGAGTACCTTTTTCCATTTTGATACCACCTATTAGATCACATAACCTTCTCAACAAGTATATCACTCATAAGAAATTTTTGGATTATGAAAGCATCCCATTTAGATGTGGGTGTTTTCACACTTATAGACATTTCAGACTAGATTGTTTATTAGCATGGAAGCAACAGAAATCGATTCTCAAATATTCAACAAAAAATTACCTACCTACCTCTCGAATGAAGTCTTCTCATATGGGTTCTCAAAGTGCTATTATTCCTCTAGAAACCAATCCAGCTCTATTTGTTTCCAGAATGATTTTGACTATGATTACTATTGTTCATAAATTGGTTTCTATTCATTTGAAAAAAAGTGCTCCTATGGAGATCCAATTTCCTTCTAAGTTTTTATTGGAGGGACCTCCATTCATAGGTAATAAACCTATGTTTACCTCTCTTTATTCACTTTCTAACTCCTTATTTATTCCTGGTTCCTATATTTTCACATTAAACCCTACTTCCCTTGGTGATTATTTGAAATAGCTAGGTGGTCTCTCTATCCCTCCCCCCTCCCTTATTATTTTCTTTTAGCCTACTATCCTCTTTGAGACTCATGCTCCTCCCCTTTCCCTTCCCCTACTCTCTCTTAATGTTCCTATGGGAGGACTTTTCTCCTTTGCACCAATCATTTATACATACAACATTCATTCAAAATATCAATCCTCCTAATCCTTAAAGGAAAATCCTTCAAAGGATTTATTTCTGGTCTCCACATTAGGGTCAAAGACAAGCACATTTGGAGACCAAAATACAAAGGTCACTAGCCATAGCTAAAAATCATATCTTTCTATTTCCCACCTTCAAGCCAATGCAAATATTTTTGCAGGAATATAAAATTATATATATGGTTCCCTTAGACCATTAGCCCCCTTCAAGATATCTCTATGAAAAAATTATCTTTAAATTTTCAAGGTCTAGCCAACCTAGCAAAAAAAATGCTATAAAGAATCTAATTGAGACACATTCCCCATAAGTTCCTTTTCTACATGCAATAACGATGGTTGGTGAGAAATACATTAGCATTTTAAAGGATTCATTTCACCATTAGGAGTTTATGTTATCTAATTTCATTGGTAGATATGGAGATTTAGTCTCAAAATGGAAAATAAAGTCCTTCAATCTCACATGTAATTGGGTAATAAAGTCTATATTAGCTTTGGACATATAATTATAAGGACCTATACATGACTATTCCAACTTTAAATCTATATGGGCCATGTTCTGATAAGAAGGTTTTATAGGAAAAAACATCTAAAAATCCCCATATGTACTCTAACAGACTCATCATTCAAGTATACTTAAACTTTACTGAGGGTTCATGTGAAGTTTTTGATAGAGGATCCTATTTTGATCCCCTACTAAAATTCTTTTTAAACTCATTGGAGGAGGTGGGCCCAATATATATGGATCCCCATACACTTCATCCTACTTGGAGAAATATTAAGGTAGGTGAATCTATAACTTCTAAGTGTCTAGATCACTTCATTATCTTAAACTCCTTCTAGATGAAACAAATTTGAGATATCATTAGTAGTATTAACGCTAAATACTCTTGGAAGGTAAGGGGATCTTGCTCCATAGATCTCACCTTCAAATATACTAGATGATGTTTGAAAAATTTCAAATTAATTCTCAATACATAATGTAAATATGTCTAATTAATCTCATAAAAAAAGATAAGATAAGCATACTTGAAACCCTTCGCAATCGATGAAGTTTGTAGACCCTATGGAAATATTTGGAGACCTAGCTTCATTTTGAAGATCTTGTTCCAATCTTCCTAATCCAATCCCAATCACACATGCACCACCAAATAAGACAATATTTTTCCTCCCTATAAGGAAGGTTATTGTGCACTAGAAATAACCAAATTATCACATACATCTATAAAAGAACATGAAATATGCAAGAGAGAGTCCATGAATATTTTCATTAATAAAAATTAAAAAGGTACATTATACCTTGGCGCAACAATGGACACCTCAGCGATTCTTGGCATTTCCCTTCCCTACACTTACTATAATATTGGTCTCACCTCACATGTAACACAAGTTCTGGTAGAAATCTACTAGCATTACTAAGTTATATTCTCTATATCACTCTTCCTCTCACCAAAGTCTCTCTATATAGGTTCTTCATAAACTTAGGAGGATGTGCCTATACACCTAGGGCCATGCGAAGTTAGGAAACTTCTTTAACAATAGACCATTTGGAAACTTAGGGATAAGTGGTTCAAGATTATCTCCTCACGAGTAACCTATTCTAGAAATCATATCTCCATTACTGCAATGCCAAAGGAAAGTATACCCAGGTGTCGGTCTAACCTACTGAAATGAGGTGATAGGTATCAGGATGATAAGTGTTTTGGAGCTATGGGTTAATAAAAGTGCTTAGTTAAGAAGATAAAAGGATGCATTCAAGATAAAATGTTGGAAGGTTGAACTAGTGTTCTCCATCGAAAATAAAATGAGCTATAAAATATGCCCCCTAATGCATGAGGTCCAAAGAGAAAATGATGGACCAAATGGATTCCAAAAACAGGTATCAAATTGTGATGGAAACAGTCGAAACCTATTGACCCTCATGGACCTGCTAACATGGGGGGATCTACCTAGTATGAAGTCCCAACTAGACCTCACACTGTTTGGTGTAGTTGTCCCATCTAGTAGGATGGCCCGGTTGCCATAATGTTAGAGATATGCCTTAGCTCTTGCTTTTCAGCACGTGAGAGTGGTTTTCTTTGTCTTCGAGTAGCGAGCTTCGCATGCCTAATCATTGATAGTGTCAATTGTGTCAAGGTTGTTTCACCAAAGAGAGAAAGGATGGGAGTGAGTCCCAAGTTGGATGGGAGGAAACCCAACTTTGTTAGGAGAACACAACACAACACAACATGCACAACCTCCAGAGGAGGAATCCACATCGATGTGATAGTCACAACACACAAGGGAAGATAACACATACAACATTCAATGGGCATTTTGCACGAGTGTGATGGTCATTATCGAAAGTTTATGAGAAAGGTTCTATCTGAGGTCCGAGAGGTAACCAACACAGACAAGACAACATTAAAAACTTATACACCACATTTTCATTAATATATATGTATTAGAATAGTTGAATGAATCCAAGTGTTAAAAACAGGTTAAAGCAACATGAATTACAAGTGTTATCTTACAAACATTTACAACACGTGTGAAAACATTATGGCCTAGTAGCAGGCTTCTGAATTAGTCAAAATTTTGAAGACATATCGATACACCATACATCACTAACTCCATGGGCCAGGAGTTGGAGGCATTAATTACTTCTCAAAAAGGAGATTATAGACTCTCAAGGCTATGTGGAAGGAGCCAAGGTGAAAAAGTCCTTTGAAAATAAATACAAATGAGGGGACATTTATAGCCAAGGTTGAAGCTGGCCCTTGTGACTATTCGAGTTCCCTCATGATTTTTTGACTTCCATGAATTTTAAGATTTCATGACTCTTTAGATTACAAGTGGGTCTCTTGGACATCCATGTAACATTCAATTGATCAAAAATATCACCCACAGTAGTGATGTGGATGACATGACTCATGACAAGACTCGACATTACAGTGTTGGTAGATTCATGCTATTGTTGGTGTACATGTCAAGCTACAATGCTGCTAGGTGATGGACATCCTCAGGGTGTGTCATAGCTTCGCCTCCACATGGCAAGGTGTGTAGAGTATTTGATAGCCATCATGCTCACTTGTTGTTGAATTCGCACATTTCCCCTTTCTTGTATGTTGGCAAGCCTGACAGTTTTGTCCATTCATGAAAAGTGTATGTTTTTCCATCCATCCATCTGCGAACACATCTTCACATGTTCGTCCATCTGTCCGACCTTAAAAAATATCTTTGCATGATCATCCATTTACGAACACATCTCTTTGCATGCATTGTTTATTCATCTCTTCATGAACATGTCATTTTCCATGTACTCCCCTTGCTCATCCCATCGATATTCATGCCATGTTTATTCGTGTACTTGTATCTATAGTCACTGATGATGAGACGATATCAAATCCATAAACCTCCTAGTATACCATGTTGCATGATAATTTCAAATGTAGGTGAATGGGAGAGAAGACAAGGTTATGAAACTGCATGAGGCAAGTTTTGAGCTGAGTTGAGGGCTCCGAGAATTACTGGTGAAAACTACACAGAAGTCACTAGGAGACAGTGATGATCAATCTAGATCAGGAGCGACTGTCCGCATGATATGGCTCAGCTAGATGACAAATCTATGCATCTTTTGGGAGGAGTAGTTTGGGCTGCAGGTAGACTAAACAGGAAAAATCTACATAATTTATGGAGGGAGTAGGCAACAAGAGCTTGGAATAAAAAACTGCACAATTCCTAGATAGAGCTGGCAACAGGCCACAGGAGCTTTGCAACAAAACTGTACAATTCCTGTAGGGCACTGGTAGTGAGCTGTTGGCAGTTTCTAGTGGGAAAATCGGGATTGATGCTAGGAGGCTAACCTGCTAACCACCTCTGTGCCATTTCTGAGATGAGTGGAATACTGGGATGTAGAGGGCTTGCTCATGAAATTTACATATTTATCCACATGATTAGTAGGCCGACTAACTGGTGGGTTGGCTGGGAAAACTACACAATTTTCTGAAGGGGACAGGGACGAGAACTAAGTGTATGTCTGGCCTATCTGTGCAATTTTCTTAGTTAGCGAAGCGGCATGGTCTACAACCTCTGTACAATTTTTTAGGGGAGTCAGTCCTGGGTTGACCACCTATTCAAACTCTCCTATTGATGAGCAGGAGGGTTGATTGATGAGCTTACAGGCATCATAGCTTGACATGGCTTACTGGGTGCTTCTATGTTGTTCTAGTGAAAGTCGATCGAGTCGGTATAGGGTGATGGTCTAGCTGTGAGTGGGTGATTTCATCATCAAAATTTCAATGGAAATGACAAAGTTTGTGAACAATTGAAATTTTTGCATATGCAACCTTGCAAACACACTCACATGACTCGATGACAAGACACCTCAAACCATCAAGACACACTTTTTCAACATGACTAGCCAATGGTGTAAGGGAGAAGCATGACACTTTTGATAGATCGTTGAATAACTACAATGACGCTTGCGTGATAGTGCATACAACTTCATGTGTGAGCACGATGGATGTTCTCATAGCGAACCTAACATGTACACACAAAGCAAAGACCTTGTGCATGAATAGAACATGGTCACAAGCTTGACATAGTAATCAACATCAAGAAGATCACAATTGGTCAAATAAGTGAAAAATAAGCATGACATGTAGAAGAAAAACATAAACTGACTTTTTTGTGTTTTCACACATGCATGTTACTGAGGAAAGGATGATATGATAATGATAAGAAGTCCTGTAAACTAAACTAAAAGGTGTACTTTGGAAGATTTTTCGTACTTACCATACATACCCTCAAGATTACTATGCCTATGATGGAGTTTGCATGTGGTCCTGATCTTTTTCATTACTCCATTCCTTGGTCCTTCTCCTCAACTCCTTGGAAGTGATTTCATCATGTCACCTTTTCCCGTAGCCACTGAGAGGTAGATCTGCGCAATTTCAGTGGATAGTGGTTGCTATCGGAATGAGGTCTTGGGAGGCCCGTCTATGCAATTTCTCAATGCAAGGCTGATAAGACAACTTGGACAACACTACACATTTTTTTACTCAAAGCACTTTTGTTGGATAGGTGTCTCGGGGAGACACCTCTACACAATTTTTTACTGTAGTTTTGTTGAACTGGTTAGCACATTTTTGGAGAGAATTGTTGGTTGGGATGTCTACGCATTGCAAGGTTTTGGCAAGAAAGTGAGGTTGGCGTGTTTGCACACTGTGGGGTTTTAGTAGGAAAGGGAGGTTGGTGTCTCTATGGAATATGGGATTTCAACAAGAAAGGGAGGGTTTATCTATTCCTTGGCCCCTGAAAGTGGTTCTACAAATCATAGAGATTTTTGAAAGATACCACAACCTTGGGGATGAGGTTTCCTTTATTTTCATCAGTTGTAGCGTACAGAGACTGCTCATGCTCATCTTTCTCAATCACTGCATTTTTTAAGACATCAGTGTTGGCCATGAAGTACGATATCTGTTGATCATCATCAAAAGAACGTTGACTAGTTATGTTATCAGGGATATAAGGCTTGTACAAAATATCAATAGTAAATATATCCCTAAGTGGTGACATCCTAATAGTTGTGTTTACTAAGGCATCAACAACTGCATTACGCATTCTTGCAACAACAATGATATTGAATGCTTGGAAGTTATAGATTAGTCTCCATACCTCTTGCTGGTAACTTTTGAGATGAAGTGACAAATAGTGCATGGTGTTACATACCTACCATACCATGATTTCTGAATCACCTACCACTTTGAGTGCAACATTGTTGAGGCTAATGGCTTTGTGCAAGCCCAATACGACTGCGTCATATTCAATACTGTTGTTCATGCACTCGAACTCCAAGCGGTTTGAGATCAAATTTTTCATCTTCTTCGGGTTTATCAAGACACACCTGGCTCCAGAGCCATCCCGTGTCTATGATCCATCAAAATACATGGTCCATAACTCATCTTTACATAGACCGCATGACGTATTAGTAATACTAATGCTACTGCTATTCTTACTACTACCGGTGTTACAATGTAATATAAAGGTTTCATTTCCATCAGTTGGGCAACGAAGCAAATCCAACTACAAGTCTGGTGGGGTTGGAGCTATTTTTGCTAGATAACACCCCACCTTTGTTTCCAAGAGGCAGTTGTCGAATATGAGTTTCATAAAATCCAATAGATCGTTCTCACCATTGATGGGAGTGACATTGTGTCTCATGTATCTCTTAGGTAATACTCATATCTGATTGCTTTTGCCATGGTACGAAAGCCACAGGTGTGATTAGCCTATAGCAAAGTACTCATTCAACTTGCTAGACCAGTCTCTGCAAAGTAGCAAGCCATACACTTCTGGTATGTCCGCAATGAAAATTTTGATGCACTAGTGAACTTGGTCATTATGAAATAATCATATTATCACATCTCAAAGTTCACGAATGGATGGTATGCATGTTCAATCTAGTTGGGTGATCTACACAGATGTCTTACTCCATTGTGCAAACTTTGGCTTATGCACTAGAACAAACCAAACTGTTGTGAACATTACAGTTAAATATTTCAAATGAGAGCAAGAATGGAGGGGAAACATAATTTTCTTCTTCCATCCTAAGTGTGTTGAGCACAATTGTGACTGAACGAGGAGATGTACTTATTCCCTTTCTTGTAGTGGTTGTGTTGTCTGTGGATGTTTGTAAAATTGGCAACTAGGGCCAAACTCCATGTGGGTCAGCTCATTTATGGAAGTTGATATTTTTCTTGGATCCCTCTCGTCGAGAGGTGTATGATTGATCCAAAGATCATCCGTGTCCGATAAGTATTTATGGAGATATGAATTTATTTTGTTTATGTAATTATTATCAAGCCGACCAGCTCTGATGTAGGCTCTAGAAGCCCAACCGACGTGTCTATTCATCACCCTTGTTTTGGTATAAATAGATGAGGATTTTATATCATTTGCACACATGTATTCTTGAGGTGATCTCCTATCCATGTCTTGGCTTTTTGGAGAAGGAGAGGACCGAAAGAATACGCTGGAATGACCAGCAATACAAGCAGAGGAGGGAGACCTTACGTAGTTCATATATATACATGCTGTTCAAGTAGACAATGTTCTTTGTGGATGTTATCCGCTGTCTTTATACATTGTTTTACGTGGATGTTATACATTGATCATATAATTCATGGAGAGCACTCATACGTTTTCCTGAAGCCCACATGTAGTCAATGGAACAATTATGAACTAGCACTCGCACGTTGTCCCATACGCATCAATGCTTTGTTTATGTCACACATTGTTCATTCCTGAGTTATATTAGCAGTTCATGTAAAGATATGTTGCTCGTGGAAGGAACGCAGATATATATAGAACCTATTATTTGGAATGTGTTCATAGATAACCCACAGTTATATATGGAAAAATAATGCAATCATATATAACCCGCATTTATATATGGAATGCAGCCGCATTTATATATGGATCGCAGTTATATATGAAATTGGAACATAGTCACATATGGTCTCATACACTGTCTAGAGACTCCTTCCACATAGCAATAGATTCATATACGTAGGCACGCAGTCACTCAGGTATATATCTGTTCAACACAGCTCAGGCATATATATATCTTAGGCAGTATATATATACATGCAGTCAATATCAACATGATTGTGTAGTTTGAGACTGCATGGAGGACTTTGGAACTATAGCCTAGCTACTTTGTTAGGCTGCAAGCCATAGTAAGCAGCTAAGGTTGATGATAGTGTTATAGTGTTGCAACATGATGATGCGCAGGCAGCATGATGACTATGATTCATACTAGCAAGGGCAGCATATGCATAGGCAGCATGATGATGATGATGCATGGGCAGCATGAGGCATGAAGAATGCATGAGTAGCATGAAGTATGAAGTCATGAACAACTTGATGTATGGGAAACACAATGATCATGAGTAGCATGAAGATGCATGATGTAGCATGATGGTGCTACATGGTAATGTGCAACAGATGAACGAAATGGATAGGTGAAGTTGTCACATAGGAGATTCAGTTGAAGCAGAATGTATTCAACTGATGTCATCATTATATGAAATGATCTATGCTCAAATCTAGTCAAAGTGTTGACTTTCGTTGTAAATGTATTATCTCTCTCTCTCTCTCTTTCTCTGCTTAGCTTTGAAGATAAAAGAAGATTTAATCAAAGGGTTTCCCCACACATTGTGGGGTTTGTCCCTGGCTCGCGCTACATCTTGTGTCCTCTTGTCTTGGCTTGTCTTCTGTGTTTTATATTTATGTTCTATCTGTAGTTTATCGTAATGTTGATGTCATTTCTAAATGTGAAAATTTAAATAAATTTCTCTAGCATAGAACATACCTACTTTTAACATGGTATCAGAGTTGAGGTGAAGACAATGCCTAAGAAAGAGTGAAAGAGCAATCACCAAAAGGCAGTTAGGACAAGACAGAAGGATCAATGGGTTCCTCATAATTCACCTATGGTGAAGTCGACATAGAGAATGTTATCAGAATGGCACAGCGGAAGTTTCTGATGAACCATTTAAAGGTCACTTCATTGGGAAGTTCAGATCTAAAGGTGGAAGGAAAGGCATATGCCTTGTTGAAATAAGTTCAGCCGTTATGAAAAGGAGTGTATGAATGGAAGAGACACATCTCTTGATGAAGATAACAATCATTCTTGGGACATCTTCAATAATCAAAGGAATGACTGGTAATGCAGGTCATCAAGGAAGTGGTCGACTCCTCCACAAAAGCAAGAAACCGCTAAATCTCTTTTATGTACCTGATCGCAAGAAGAACCTGATGTTCATCTCGGAAATGGAAGTCAAAGCTTATAGGGTGACACTTATCGATAGAAAGGTATGTGTTTGAAAATAGATCTTTCAAAGATGTTTCTGAGTTCAGGGTTGTATCAAGTTGCAGGAAGTCCACTGGGACCATGTCCATTGACTCAGCACCGGAGGTCTGTGAATCAGATGGTGACTAGGATGCCTGAATTCAAAAAGGAGCATGAAGGTACATGGCTGAAATGTACCGAAGGAAAATATTATAAGGGGATCATTCCCCTCATGCAACAGGTCCACAAGCTTGGAACAACCCGAGGAGTTTGAGACTCATGATCGGGAATCTCATGTATATAGGTGGAAGAAAGCCCTCTATGACTTGAAACAAAACACCTTGGGCATAGTATGAGAGGATTGATAGCTGTCTAATGTGGCTGAGATTCACTAGGAGTGAAACCAATTCAAACCATTACTCAAATATTGTGGATGATAAGCCTCTCATACCAGCACCTATGTCTAATAGGTGCAAGCCCTCTCATTTATAGGAGACAAAGTGAGTTGGATTCTGAATGTGGAAAGATAAGCTGCAAGCTTGTGAATGCCTTGAGGATCTTAACTTTCTGAAGTTATATGGTAATGATGTTGGACCAGATTTGGGAATTGCCTTTGAGTTTCATAAACTCATTCACATTGATGTGCTTGGAGAACCTTCGTCTAGACATATGGGATGTAGTTCGTATGGTGAGCTCATTGGTGCCAAGAATCTTCTGAGATATCTTCAGGGCATAATCTCTCATGGATTGAGATACACTGCCAGAAATATGAAACCACATTCGAATGATGAGTGGGCAGGTAGTATGGAGGATCACTAGAGAACTTGTCAGTGTTGTTTCTCTTTGGAATCTGCCTCGATATCCTGGATGAGTAGGAAGAAAAAATCAGTGACTCTCAGCATGACCAAGGCATAATACATTGCTAATAGGATGGCCTTCTGTGAGGCAGTCTGGTTGCTGAAGCTTTTTAGTGAGCTGTTTGTACACATGATGAATACCACTACCAGAGGTGGGATTCGATTATTGAGGAATCTCGTATTCGACAATTGCTCCAACAGATGGACATCAAATACTACATTATCTGGGATATGGTAAGTCAATGATCAAGGAGGCTCCATCGCACTGAGATGATGTACAGGACAGAGCCCCAAGAAAAGATCAAATTTGTGATTTTCCTGAATGACTTGGAGTCGTCGAGAGACCTTCGTAAAAGGGTCCTACATGTTGCATACATTGAGCTCTAGGAGCTCTGGGGGGCTTGCAGTTCTAATGGAGCAACATACGACCACATGGTGACTCACCCTCCCCTGGTGGTGCGCACTGGAGCAAGATGATTCACTCTCTTGTGGGACAAGATGTTTCTCTGTCTTGTGGAAAAGGATGATTCACTATCCTATGTAGCAGGATGACTAGCTCTCCTGTGAGGCCTCGATTAATGTGGTCTCCATGGCGATTGTAGCAGGATTGATGTGTTCTCCTATGAGGATAGGATTGATTAAGTTCTCCTGTCGAGGCACCCTACCCATGCAGTCTGGGACTCATGGGAAGTACCTCTCATGTGATCAATGACTAGGCAAATGAAGTTAGGGACCATAGCAGTACCGATGGATGCATCATTGTATCCACCGCACTCCCTATGCTAGGATGACCTCCATTGATCTGGGATCAATGATACTAGTCTGGGGTCAATGGTAGGAGTTGTACATACTATGACGCTAACTTCGGGTCGGCTGAGACTGGTCTAGGATTAGTGGTACATACTCCAAGACTGACTTCATGTCAGTGCAGGACTGGTCCGGGACCAGTGAGAGTCGTACATACTATGACGCTAACTTCGGGTCCGTTGATACTGGTCTGGGACTAGTAGAACACTCTCTAAGCCTGCGATACTGGTCTGGGACTAGCGGTAGGAGTTGTA
>APFE030621971.1:5580-28867 GCA_000404065.3 Pinus taeda
TGTTGGAAATGTAGAAAGGAAGGGCACTACAAAAGGGACTGTAAATCTAAAGCTCCTGATAAAGGAAAGGGATCTGATGATGCTCCTTCTATAGAGGTGAAAACCACCTCAAATAAAGGTGGGGATGTGTACTTGGCTTCTTCAAGTACACATGTAGATCATGAGGCATGGTTAATTGACTTAGGTGCGTCCTTTCACTTCACTCCCCATAGAGAGTTGTTCTGCGAGTATGAGAAATACGATGGTGGTGATGTCTTCTTAGGGGATGATAGGAAGGCTAGAATCATTCATCGTGGAAAAGTAAAGTTGAAGTTGCAAGGTGGAAGGGTTAAAACCTTTTCAGGTGTTCTGCATATTCCTGCATTGGCCAAAAGTATGATTTTTGTAAGCAAGTTGGATGATGTAGGTGTAAAAACAATGTTCAAGAAGGATACATGCAAGATAGTTTGAGGAGCACTAGTATTGATGCGGGGAGTTCAGATTGGAACTCTATACAAGCTGCAAGGTAGCACTGTTATTGATGGGTGCAATAGTTCTGTGGTTTGTGACAGTGGAACATAAAATCTAGTGGTCTCTGGAGAGAAGACCATGTTGTGGCATCAAAGGCTTGGACATATTGGAGAGAAGGGCCTTCGAATACTTCATGGTAAAGGTATGGTAGAAGGTATGAGTAATATCTATTTCGATTTTTATTTCTATGAAAACTATGTATATGGGAAGCAGAATCAGGTGAGTTTCCCCTCTGGTGGTAAGAGGGCTAAACATATATTAGAGCCTATGCATAGTGATGTGTTTGGACCTATGAAGGTTCCATCACTAGGTAAGTCTATGTACTATGTATCATTTATATATGACTTCTCAAGGAATACATGGATATATTTCCTTAAGAAGAATTCTGAAATCTTTGACAGGTTTAAAGAATTCAAGGCTCTGGTGGAAAATTAGATAGAGAAGAAGATAAAGGTGGTGAGGACAGATAATGGTGGAGAGTTTTGCAGTAAGGAATTTGAAGAATTCTGTAAGAAGTGTGGTATAGCATGGTAGAAGACTACTCCATATACACCTCAGCGAAATGGAGTTGCAAAAAGAATGAAAAGGACATTGATGGAAAGGGAAAGAAGCATGCTCAGTGGTGTCAGGTTAGGACAAGAATTCTAGGCAGAGGCATTGGAGACAACATGTTACCTGGTTAATGAATCACCTTCATCAGCATTGGAGGATAAAACTCGACAAGAGGTATGGACTGGTAAGAAACCATCTCTTTCACATCTGAGGGCATTTGGATGTGATGCATATGTACATGTTCCAAAGGAGAAATGAACCAAATTGGATATGAAATCTGAAAAGTGCATCTTTATTGGGTATAAGGATTGTTTAAAGGGTTATAGGCTTTAGAACCTAGTAACAAGGAAGGTTATGTAGAATCAAGATGTGGTGTTCAGAGAGGTGAAAGATGTTATTAAACATGAAGTCCAACCAAAGGAACCTAAGAAGATAGAGTTTGAGCTAAAGGAGGAAGAATCAGACTCTACAGTAGAGGAAGAATCAGAAGATGAAGAGCCACAAACTCCTAGTGTGAGAAGATCAGTTTGAGAAAGAAGGCAGCTAGAAAGGTATAGTCCATCTACTTTCTGTTCAAATTTTTATCTATCTATTATTGATGATGATCCCATAACTATGAAAGAAGCAGTAGATTCAGAGGATGGAAAACTCTGGAAAAAGGCCATGGTTGACGAAATGGTATATTTGCACAAAAATAAGGCTTGGGATCTGGTGAGTTGGCGATTGGAAGGAAACCATTGGCAGCAAATGGATGTTCAAGAAGAAGACAAATGCATAAGGAAAGATGGAGAAATACAAAGCTTGGTTGGTAGCAAAAGGTTATTCCCAGATGTTGGGAATTGATTTTGGTGATATTTTTCTCCTATTGCCAATGTAACTTCTATTAGATTACTTTTATATGTTGCTGCTACTTTTGATTTTGAGGTAGAAGATATGGATGTGAAGACAACATTTCCACGGGGATCTAGAAAAAGAAATCTACATGAAGCAACCTGAAGGCTTTGCGGTGAAGGGTAAGAAAGAATTGGTATGCATGTTAAAGAACTCTTTGTATGGGTTAAAACAGTCACCGAGGATGTGGTATCAGAAATTTGATACATTTATATGAGGAATTGGCTTCACCAGAAGCAAAGCATATCACTATGTGTATTTTAAATTAATTGGTGACCATGTTATTTATTTGGTCTTGCATGTGGATGATATGTTGCTAGTTGGAAATGACAAAGAAATTATCCAGTATTTGAAGACCCAATTGTCCTCGAAATTCGACATGAAAGATCTTGTTGCTGCAAACTATATTTTGGGCATGGAAATTAAAAGAGATTGGGCAAAGGGGAAGCTCTGGTTAAACCAGAGGTAGTATGTCAAGAAAATATCGCAGAGATTTAATATGCAGGATAATAAACTGGTGAAGGTTCCTATTCATGTAGGTGTAAAGTTATCTGTTGAATAGTGTGCCAAGACACAAGAAGAGGAAGAGGACATGTCCCGTGTTCCATATGCAAGTGTAGTCGGTAGCCTAATATATGCAATGGTCTGTATTAGACCAGACATTGCACATGCAGTGGGAGTATTGAGCAAGTTTATGTCAAAACCAGGAAAGGAGCATTGGACAATAGTGAAGTGGGTTTTCACGTATTTGTGTGGCACTAGTGATTATGGTTTGTGCTACCAAGGAAGACCAGGATTGGACAGAGTGTTCAATATTCGTGGCTTTGTTGATACAGACTGGGCTAGAGATCTGGATTAGAGAAGATCTACAAGTGGGTATATGTTTAACCTATTTGGAGGTGCAGTCAGTTGGATGAGTAAGAAACAGTCTGTAGTGGCACTATCAACTACAAAGGCAGAATACATGGCAGCAAGTCATGCAAGCAAGGAAACAATTTGGTTGTAGAGATTTTGTTCAAGTATGGGGTTAGTACAGGGAGCTATAAGGATAGTTTGTTTTAGCCAAAGTGCAATTTTCTTAGCAAAGAACCCTGCATATCATTCAAAGACAAAGCACATCGATGTTCAATATCACTTTGTGAGGGATATGATAGAAGACGAAAAGGTGTTGATGGTAAAGGTGGGCACTTTGAAGAATACTATAGATGCATTGACAAAATATGTGAGCTCTAAGAAGTTCTCTTGGTGTAGAGAAACAATGGGCATTGTAGGGCTGGAGAAATGGCGAAGCTCTCTTGTGGCCCTCTTTGGAAAGAAAACAACAAGTGGGAGGATGTTGGGTTGTGTTATATTCTTTCCATGACTAGCCCACATAGTTAATTGGGGGGTTAGGGGGGGTGGAGTATTATTGGGAAATCTAGTGTCTATGTAGAGCTGCTAGTCCCACTAAGTTGGGTAGCTATCTTAGAAACAAATAGATTAAAGTTACTCTCACTTTCCTTTAGGAGAAGTAGATAGGAGAAGAGCAAAGGATACCAACCTCAATCTTCCACTTGATTCCTTGCTTGTTCCTTCTCCCCTTTGACGGATCTTTACCGCTCCTCCCTTGATTACTCCGCTTCAAAGAGTACCTGTAGAGTCAAAGCAGCATAATACCTTCAAAGTGTAGAGATCTACAATCATAAACAATATAGGACTAGATATATATTGACCACACAAATGCATGTATTATCAGACATACAAGAATGTGGAGGAAAACTTGAATAGATTTATTGATATAAAGATTAGAAGAGAGGATTACAACCCATCGATCTGACCCAGTGTCATCCTCCCAGCATGAAACCCCTTCTTCACCTCATGAAAAGTTTAGATCACCCAACACTATGATATTCCACTAGGAAACTAATAGCACTTCCTTACAAGATACAAAATTCCAGCCTCTGGATCTCTAGGATGAGGGATCCATATATAGATGATTGTAGGGGGGTGAGTTAGCTTCTAGGATTTTGATTAGTGTCCTCTCTCTGATAGTTCTTGATTCCACTTGGATATTGGTGATCTCTTACTCATCCCTGGGCAAATTCAGAGAGGAAAGTGTCACAGGAGAAGTTTCTAGAAGATTCCATGATCATACACCTTGCAAACTGTCTCTGCCATTTGTCTATTCTTGCCCATCGCACCCTATAAAAGGGATTTTTAGTATGCATCACACTTTTTGCATGTGGCAGGTGAGATGCATTGCACCCTCTGAACTGAGCAGTATGTATGATCCAATTTTGACCAGTTCTGAGCCGTTTTCTGTGGAGAAGTTCTGGGAGATGATGTAATCAGCTGACCTTGTTCCTTTAGGGTATGAAACAACACTTTTAGGGACTTAGAAGCCCTCGATTTATGGAGATATATGATTGGGGTTCTAGTGCCCAAATATGTCTATAATAGTTGCCCCCTAAAGTATGAGGTTGTAAATCTTTGATGTCAGGTGAAATAATTTATCATGATGATCCGAGGTTTTTTGAACTAGAAGGTGACCTGTAATAAGATACAATACAATCCATTATCTTCATAACATTTTCATGATCTAGCTGAGGTGGACATTCCCATGCTCAGCTTTATAAATTCATTTTCATGTACATAGGAAATACAACCATCTGTGTGGCAGACTGATGATTCTGATAGAACCATCATCCTTTGATTTGGATGATCATATGTGCAACAATGATGTACATTTGATGTCTTTATTTTCCTAAATATATCGTAGCTCGAATGGATGAAACTAGATCCGGGGTCTTCAAGCTCATCCAATCTTCACCCGAAGTACAAGTCGATCCATCTGAAAAATGTTCTCGAGTCGAACACGGAAAGACATCACCTGCTTACTAGCCAATGATGTAAGCTGTTAACAGGTGCGAGAGGAAACACGGATAATGATGATGACCCTCAAGGTACTACACTACAATTCGTGTGGTGTGAAAATGGGACTTGGCCTCGAACACCAAGAAAAATATTTCGGTCGAAGGCCATTGATGTAAACTTGTCGCCAGAAGTGAGAAACTTGCCATTGAGGCATGCAAGCTTCAAAGTACTGAAAGGGGTGTTCCTAGGTCGACTTCTTGGATAATGAGTTGTCGTCGACAAGTAGTGACCTATCATAGGAGGGCCTTAATGAATCCCACACCTACGACATGGAACAGAGCAAATGATTTTGTGGAGGCGAAAATGATCTGATGATATAGGGTTCAGGGTGGCGATCATGAAAGAATGAAGGGTGAAGGTATTGCAGCAGATGAGACAGAAGCTGGGTTGGTGAATTCTCTGATCAACTTCTCTTGAACATATCAGTGACAATGAAATGGATTGGTAGCGTTAACCCCAAAGATGGATGGTACAACGGACAAATGGTAGTATGACCGGTGAACGGAATAGCCCAACCCGATTCAATCATGGTGATGGAGTGAAAGTGTCATGTTCAAGAGTGACTCGCTACCAATAAAGTTTCTTCAAGTTTTCTTTCCAATTTTCCCCAGTCATTGTTGACCAGTGCCTCTTTATTTTTATCAAGCTTGAGGAGGATAACATATGCTTGTTCTATAATTCTCCCTTCGGGCAAACCCGTCACTATGTTTTAACGAGCCTAGCGACAATGAAACTTGTTCTTGTCTCTATGGACAAGTTTGTCGCTATTGGTTTTAATGAGTTTAATGACAAACATAACTGAATCATTTTTCAATTTTAGAGAGTCTGAAAAGGGATGGAAAGGAAACTCCAGTAATCCTTTTTCATCATATAATCCCTTAAGTCCGAAAAATTATAAAATGATACGAAAGGGCTGAATTTTCGATAGTTTTAACAAGATGAAAAAGACAAGTGCTTGATCTTTTTGTGTAATAATCCCTCAGGTCCAAAAAGATTAAAATCTAGAGGAAAGATAACACCTCTGATATCTTTAACAAACTAGAGAGGCCAATTTCTCGAGAATCTTTTCATATTTTATGAGTCAGATGAAAAGAGCTTAAAGGAGACTCGTTTTTGAGGAACGAGTGATATTTTCAGGTAGCTACTAATTTGAAGTAAGGTTTGGAATTTTCCAATCACGACAGTGTCACAAGGATGGCTAACAGAATCACTCGTCGTAGCTGTTCCTCAAAAGGGTAAACAATCAAATGGACGCGTATGATCAGCTACAACAGAGTGGAGGTTATGGTAAGAACATGACCAGGGCTCAAAAGTTGATGATAATGCGTTCACAATGGTTATTTACCAGATGTTGGTTCATTTTTTAATGAGCTTAAACTCTGGGGGAACATTTTCACATTGCTTAGGTTTAATTTTTAACGAGCTTGAACTTCGCATAAAAGCTGCTCATGCCAGTCACATGATAAGGATGTCTCATCAACAAATTCCATTTTTGTGGAGCTTGCACCATTCAAAGCTTTGCTCTGTATCCTTTCTTTATGTAAGATAGGAATGACCAATCCTACAAGTTTAAAGGGTTGAGAATCTACAAACTAAGAAAATAAATGGTCACTCTTCACTTGCATGCAAAAAGGTTTTCATGCCCCCAAGTATAGTGAAATAGAGTTTCTAGGTTACCATATAGAAGTTCTCGCATTTGCAATATAGTTTCCATCCATGTAGCAGACAGAAACACTTCCCGGCTTAGTCCATTTGGACAAAGGTGATTCTAGCACCAACCACCTAACCTTGACGAGAAAATCTTATTCCCGTCTAATTCCATCTTCCTAAATGGATGGGTGTCGGACTAGTCATATATCCTTTGCAGAAACCTACCCTATACCCAAATTTTCCCTGCCGAAGTAGACTAGGGTGCATGCCCCCTGGGTTTTAGTCATGACCACTAAATTACTCATGTTCTTCAGGTGGACGGACTAGAGATTGATGAGAGATTCCTTGCGTGAAAAGACCAGTTAGGGATGGTATTTGACTATTAGCTATGTGTGAGCCGTGGAATGAAAGCTAGTCTATGAGCTAGACCAGTTGGCCTTCATGCAGAAAACACATTACTCGGAAGAGTGAGGAGACAATGGCTCCCATGCTATAAATATAGTCACACCCAAGGAGTAGATTATAATCTAAAAGTCCTTAGACTACCATTACATTCAGATACATGGTTTTCCCTCTCAAAGTTATAGGAAAAATTGGAAGGATCCCTAACGGTCTACTGGTTCCTTTATCGAAGCCTATTAGATTTCACATCTTAGGTAAAAGCGATGGCGAACCAAGCGCTTTCCAAGTAGTTTAGGAAAGGATACTCACAGAAGCCCCCTCATCTATGATGGTACCAACCATGACCATTCCGTAAGCTTGTACAATGATTTGGAATGGTACATTATATGGTAAACGGGGTCTGCCTAATAGATTCCAATCGAAGGAAATGACTAGGTTGCTCGGAGGTGGGACCGAATAAACAGTCGGATATGACTCTGACGAACTTCCTTCCTGCAGTAAAGGAACAGATGGATTTTCCACATGTTCATCAGAGTCTGTGCTTACAAAAAGAATTTGAATGGTGTCATTCTCGTTCTCTTCGGTGATTGTATCGTCTGAAGATGGACCTTCCAAAGACAAGACCGGGTCAACTGCTGCCTCGACCTTTTGACTTTCATTTTGTGTGGACCCAGAAGATTTATCCTCAATGATAGATGCTTCGAATGGCCACAAAGTTGTGTCAGTTGGATTTTCAACTAGCGATGGACTTGGTAAGAGTTCTTGTACCCAGGAGGAAGCTGTAGCGGTGAAGTAGGATGGTTATCCGAGACTCTTTTAGCTTTGTCCAGGAAGGGACAATGGTGGACGACATGATTGCCTTCACATAGTTTGCAAGGAAATTTACATTTTCCTTTCTGTCCAGCGACTTCGTTTTCACTAGTTGATGGTGTACTCTCAACATGATCATCTGAGGTTAATGGCACCGGATTGTGCAAACGAGGAGACCAGTCCCTTAAGATCCGATGGATGCAAGGACAATCTCAATGATAGTGGTCCCCTTTGGAAATGACACATGGAGATTTGGGTTTGGACGATGCAGTGTGTGGATTTTCACTAGACGATGCATGGTTGCCCCTTTTTGCCTTTGGCTCCTTCTTTTTCTCCTTCCCTTTCTTCTTCTTCTCAGTTACTTGGTTCTTAGCTTTACCAACTTCACCAAGCAAAGAGGAAGGAGGGGAGGGAGAAACAAGTGAAGCAGAAGGTTGGGGGGTAACTCTAGTATCATCTAGTTGCTGACTTGATTACTCAGGAATCATGGTGGTTTGAACAATAGAGGTCGAGAAGAGCCATATGGGCAAGCCGATTTTCAGTCCTGGGAGGGACAATGTGGCCATATGAGGTGCACCAACATTTCCCCAAGAGGAGAAAGGACTAGGATTTCCTTCAAGGGGAAATCCTTGGTTGGTGGACTTCCATTTTTCTCAACCTAAGACAAATGAGGGAATAGTGATGTTATTTTGATTAAAATAAATTTTAGACGCTTTGACACAACCCGCTTTTTCAATTTTTAAGAGTCGAGAAAAAGCTAAAGATGACTCTAGTTGCTTTTGATTATTAATGAGCCTAAAGTGACAAGTGCTCAGATGGACCTTCTCCTTTAAGGAGTCTAAAAAGGAACGAAAGAGACTACTCTAGAAATCTAGATAGAGGGATTACCAAACCAATCACAAAACTGCAGAATACTTTTTATGGTATGGCAGTCAATCTTCCTGAATGCTGTGTTCAGTGCATTGCAATTGATAGGGCGGCAGACACGGCTTCCTAAGAATAAAGGATATAGCCTATTGTGGTCTCCCAATATATACTCAGCAGTACGTGGGAGCACAAGTCCATACTGGCACTTGTCATCTCAAAGAGGAGGAATCACCCAACCTACAATGAAAGTGATAGTTACCAGGCTTTACGACACTGAAATACATCCCTAGCCTAGACTTCTAAATGTTGTGCGTTCGGTTCCAAAGCTTTTTTCTATTCATTGAATTTATTCTATAGTTGATCTTTGTGAAGAAGTTTTCCTTTCAGGTTCACTATGTGATGTAGATATACAATTCCTAAAATGAAATCTAAGGTGATAAACAATTGTTTAATCTTCTTTTTGCAATGAAAGTCCTAGCTACTAAGGAAAGAGAAACGAGATTCTTTCAACATAGAGCAGAGAGCACACACTAGATGCCCTGTCCTAAATCAAAATCAACAAGCAGTCTAAATGCAAATGCACATGCATGTATTTGTTTTCGCTTTTTTAATGTGTGAATGACAAAAAGAATGGTAAGTACAAATCTGAATCGTTTCAAATGATAGAACTAATGATTTTCTCTTCAAAAGACGAAAGTAAGATAATGACGACACTTTGTGATTTTCAATTGAAAACTACTTTTAACACTTGAAAAACTATTAATTCAAATCAAATACAAGAGTAACAGTGTAATCAACCATCAAGAATAGTAGGATTCTTTTCTTTGACTAAAAATGACACTTGCAACACTTCCAAATCAAAAAACGACAGTTTGATTACGCTACTTCTTTGTAAAGGAAAACTATAAATGGCAAACAATACATAAAAACACTTATTGTTCTTTGTGCTATGGATGTTGAATCGTGCAAAGGAAGGGAGTTTCCATAGTGGTATATTGATCATAGATAGTAAAACTCCTAAATAAAGCTGTGGAGAGTGAAGAAAAAACCAAAATCTAGAAGCAGAAGAAGTCTTATCTAATCATCGCACCTACAACACAGGGAAAGAGCGATGCATCCCACCTACTGCACACGGGAAGTGCAATGCATCCAAATTCCCAAGAGGAGAAGGTGCGATGGTCCAGGGACAAGACTTCAACTTGGTTCTTGGTCATAGTTTGTAGCTTAGTTCAGGGATTTAAGCCAAGCCAATAATAGTCAGTAAATGCAAATCACAAGGGCTGATCTAATGAGGTTACATGAGCCACCACCAGGGAAATTAGGATGTTTGCAAATAAATTGTTTAGTTTATAAACTAAACCCGGAGATAGACTGAAGTAGCATTGATCTACTTTGCACTTGCATAGAAAATGCAGTTCGAAGGCTAGCTGGCTTGACTTCAGTCTTTGTCTGTAAATTTATAAAGCAAACAAATATAGACAAGCAAACAAGCTATTCACTCCCCAACAGAGTCACCATTTTGTTATCGTGAAATATAGTGTCTATGTAGAGCTACTAGTCCCACTAAGACGGGTAGCTATCTTAGAAACAAACAGATTAAAGTTACTTTTGTTTTCTTTTACGAGAAGTAGATAGGAGAAGAGCAAAGGATACCAACCTCAATCTTCCACTTGGTTCCTTGCTTGTTCCTTCTCCCTTTGGTCAGATCTTTGCCGCTCCTACCTTGATTACTCTGCTTCAAAGAGTACCTAAAACGTTAAAGCAACATAATACATTCAAAGTGCAGAGATCTACAATCATAAACAATATAGGACCAAATATATATTTACCACACAAATGCATATATTATCAGACATACAAGAATGTGGAGGAAAACTTGAATAGATTTATTGATATAAAGATTAGAAGAGAGGATTGCAACCCATCGATCTAACCCAATGTCATCCTCCTAGCATGAAAGCCATTCTTCACCTCATGGAAAGCTTAGATCACCCAACACTATGATATTCCACCAGGAAACTAACAACACTTCCTTACAATATACAAAATTCCAGCCTCTGGATCTCTAGGATGAGGGATCCATATATAGATGATTGCAAGGGGGTGAGTTAGCTTCTGGGATTTTGATTAGTGTCCTATCTCTGATAGTTCTTGATTCCAATTGGAGATTAGTGATCTCTTACTCATCCCTGGGCGAATTCAGAGAGGCAAGTGTCATAGGATAATTTTTTGGAAGATTCCATGATCATCCACCTTGCAAACTGTCTTTGCCATTTGTCTATTCTCACCAATTGCACCCTACAAAAGGGATTTTCAGTATGCATTGCACTTTTTGCATGTGGTAGGTGAGATGCATTACACTCTCTGCACTGAGCAGTCTGCATGGTCCAGTTTTGACCAGTTCTGAGCATTTTTCTGTGGAGAACTTCTAGGAGATGATGTAATCAGTTGACCTTGTTCCTTTAGGGTATGAAACAACACTTTTAGGGACTCAAAAGTGCTTGTTTTATGGACATATATGATTGGGGTTGTAGTGCCCAAATATGTCTATAACATGGAGCGCCCCCTTCATTGCGTCGATTGCGTAGCGGGGGGTTCATAAGGGTTTGAGGGGTTTAGGTAACCCCACTCTATGGGGTTTGGGGCAGTGCCCTACAAAAGTTTGGTTTTGGAATGTATGTTAGGTTAGGCAGAACCACCTATGGTTTTTTGCATGATTTTCACACATGTTTTTGGACGTGATGGTTTTCATTCCATGGTTTTGGACATGATGGTTTTCGGTCGACGGTATTGGATGCTTTGACATGTATAAATATGTATTATAACATTGAAAGGAACATAATGAAAAATCAAGCTGGTAGTCCCGATTTTGGGATCCAGGGGAAAATATTTGTATATGTGTTTTATGTGTTATGCTCTTGCATTGTTTATTTTATGTGTTTTAGAATTCATATGCATGTAATTTCTGTATGGGGTTAAAACCTACAAAATAGTTACTACATTTTTTCCTATGAATTAAATTTTTTTGGTTTCAGATTTTAACTACAAAGGTTTTCCATTCAAAATCTTTCCAAAAACCATCATTCAAACCCTAATACTATTTTTTCTCCATTATTGTTGCACTAAATTGTTGAGCATTTTCATTGTATTGTAAAACCCAGAAAGTTTTTCATTGTGAGCCATGACAAAACCATACAGGAAGAAAATGTACAGAGGGGGTGACATAATCAGATTCGAGCCTCAATATCTTACCTTGGTGAATTTAGATCCATCTATTAGGGTTGCATTTGAGTAGACTAGCTGCATAAAGTTTTGTCAAAAGATACAATTTTATAATATTCATGTAACCAAAGAATTTGCATTGAAATTCATTGGTGTGTTAGCCAAGGTTAGATAATTGAGTTTTCCAATTTCATATGTTACTACCTCAACTGCTATGGAGATGCCTTTGCCTAGAGAACAATGGTTCAAGGGCATTCCATTATATATGTCCAGCTACAAATATTTTCTAAAGCCAAAGTACCAAAACAAAGGATATGGGCCTATCGTGTCAAGGAAATATCTTCTTGAACATTATAGAAAATTATTGAAGGTGATTCAAATATATTTCACTTGTGAAGGAAGATTTGGGGGGGGTGGGGGGGCGGTGGTGTTTATCAGTACCACTTCAGGCTATTGATGCATTTTGCATGTAAAATCCCTTTAAATATACCTTTTATCTTATTTGGGAGCATTGGTAAGATGACAGATATGGCTAAGGGTAGGAAGAGTCGAGTGGAGCCCACTACCTTTGATTTCTCCTTGATCAAATTGTAAGTGGTGGAAGAGATGAGGAAAAAAAATCAGTCATTGAAAGCATTTTTGGACAAAGAATTTAAATAAATATGTTAAAGGTATTTTATTACAATTTGCAAAGAAAATTATTCAATAAAATCCCTGAAAGACAAGAATGAAAACTTGCATGATTGAGTGGTATATTTTAGTTATTATATTACAAGTGGAATCAAAGAAATGTTTCTTATTTGATTTCATGTAAAATGTTTGACAAATTTTCTACAAGAAAAAGACTCCTTAGTAGGTGTTGAAGCCCCGAAAATCGGGTCGACAACAAGGGGGGATACCCACCCAGTCCGGACCTTGGTTGGCAGCTCCTTACCCGTTTGGTATAGCGGGTCTGACTGGGGATAACGGGACCAGTTTCCCGATCTTGGGTGTGTGTGTGTGTGTATAGTTGAACTATGCTGATCTAAGAGTATTTTAAAGCTAATCTAATTCAGGTTCTTTAACTTTACTCTATACTATTATAATCTAGTGAGAAACAACACATCACATCTATCCTAACCCAGGATTGTATATCTTCCATTATGCGATCTAAAAAGATTTCGAACAATAACTGGTAATAAAGATCATTCAGCCATTATAAGAATAGAAATCATTAAAGATAAACCATTTTGCATAAGAAGTTAGGAAAAACAGTTGTGAACAACATATCGCATAATAAGCCATCCATATGTCAAACATAAACAATATGACTCCACCGTACAAAAGTGCCAAATGATAACCCATACATTCATGCAGTAACATATAAACAACTGAAACTGTAAATCACTTAAAGAATATGAGCAGGAATTGCCAAGAGATAAAAGTACCATTTATGACTAGTTCTACCCATAAGCTTCAAGCAAAAATGATTTATCTCTACTTGTTCTAAAATCTACCAAGAGTACAAAAGTGCAACATCAGTAGCAGATATCAAAATGAAAGTAAAAGTACATCTCGATCCATGCATTCATCAAAACCTCCTCTGAGGGTGCAAAAGTGCATGTTTTGAGGATCAGTTTTTGACAAATCTCTGGACCCTTCTCTAAATGCATGAGAAGTGTTAAAATACTACTTCCTAATTCTAATAATAATGTTTTTACAAAATTTTAGGATACGGTTCTCAAATGACCGTCCTTTTTCTAATCTAAATAAAAAGAAACAACAAACTACTAAAAAATAAGCTACTTCTGAATTTGGTCCTTAAAACTGCAAGTGTTCATCATGGAATTGAGAACAGTCGGTTAGCCGACTTCTGCGCTGAGCTGGGCTGTGAAAACAGAATCTATGGGAGCTGTCACTACTTTCTCGGCTGAGTTTATGATGCATTTCACAGTCATCCATTGACTGTGTGGATTGACTAAGTATGCCCAGTAACACTCCCAATTCAACCTGTTCAATGCCTGGATTGCCTTTCCATTTTCCTACGCCTTCTGCTTCCATTCTACCTCTATTCGTGCCTTGTTTGGTAGGTATCCCGGGGTGGTTTCTGTGATTAAGTTGGCTCTGTGGAAATTTTCATTTACACAGTCTATATGAACGCTCGCCTGTGTCGTCGCTGCCTTTCCCGCCTGTTCTGCCTGCCTGATTTGGTCGTCCCATTCGTTAAAGAGCAATTCTTTATGGCTTTTGTTTATTTTTGGTGCATTTTCTCTCTTCCCTTCCTCTCCATCCTACCAAGCTAGATACTCTGTCACTTGTCTGTCAACCTAGTCGTAGTCACTTCGCAAGTCCGTGACTTGGTTGGTGAGTTTGTCGCTCAGCTCGCAATAGTAACTCCACTGCGATATCTTACGTCCCAACTCTTCCTGTTGTTGCAGAAGTTGCTCATTTAAGACAGTAGACTCTAAAACGAATTGGGCAAGCTTGGGCTTGTCCTTGTGTATTTCTTGTAAAGCTTGCAACTTCTTTCCTTTTTCGTCTAGGCTTCTTTGATAGCTTATCTGCATTTGCTGAAAGTATTCTTGTAGTTTCTCGAGTTGTTTGGACGCTTCATTACTGGCATTGGCTTGTTGTAGCTGTTGTTGTAGTAGCTGTATTTGGTTTTATTGCTCCCTCAACAGTTGTTGAACTTCCGACGCCTTGTCGATAGTCGCAGAAGTGTATGCTCCTGCGATCTGAGACAACTTCATGATATTTTTTGTCGGGTTGTTGTTAGGGTCTTTCCATAAGACATCTAAATGTTCAGCGTCCTATGACAGCGTATTCTCCATCTTTCTCTCCTTTCTTTGTCTCCTCACCACTGCTTTATGTTGGGGACTATAGAATACATCCAGTGGGGGAATTTCCTCTACACCAAGTAGAAGCTCAGAAGGCGGAGCGATATGACAGTACTCCGTTTCTGAGACACTACCGACCATGGTTGAAACCATTTCCTGTGTTACCTGTGCATCGCTGGCAGGTGTTCTTGGGAATTTCCCTTCGAGGCTGATTAGCTCGTTGAAGTTTTCCCATTCTTTATCGAGCTCTGTCGCGACGAGTGGTGATTTAATGATGGGAGGAGGGACATCTCTTGGTGGGGAGGCGATAACTTGCAGTTGCGACATTGCACTTGACTGAGCTATATCTTTGGCTATTTCTTCGCCTTTTCCTTGCTCGCTTGCATACTTTTTAGAACGTCCAGGTGTTCCTTGGGAAGCGTCAGATTTGGATTTGGAAGTACTGGAGTTTTCGCTGAGGCTAACACTGGGAGTAGGCTCTCTAGCGAGCAGTCACAACTTTTCTAGGGGAAGACTGGCTAGCCTTCTTTCTCTGAATAACAAAAATCTTTGGAGGTCATCTGGGGATAACCTCGACCGAGCTTCTCGCAAAACTTCCTGGAATGAAATTTTACTTTGAAACAAGTCATCAAATAAATCTTTCTTTTCGGCGAACATTTTTATTCTGACACTTATAGTGAAATCATGGGCAACATTATTTAGGTCAAAAGGTCGAGCGGGGAATTTAAATAATTGTAGAGACGTCACATTCTCTACTTCGGCAAAAGCATGTCCTACATCGAACAATGAGAAGGCCCCACAAGCTACAGGAAACTGAGGCCATATGGCCTTCTTCTTGTCTTTAAGCTCTTTGGTCAGGCCACCTTCTAAGTAAGTCTGATAGGCAATTTCCCTAGTCAAAAGCTTGTCGGGGACATACAGAGGTAAGACATGTGGAGGTACAGTGCTCCCAAACACTCTAATATAAGTGAACCATTCTTCCCCGAACCATCTTATGATGGGGATGATGTCTATTTGCGCATCGAGTGAGCACCTCGGGGGTTCTTCACCATACATCATCCTATATAGGGGTAAGATGAGCCCGTGGCAAATCTGATAGAAGTGAAGGGCAAACTGTGAATCCCATAATACTTTGTGATAGAGCTGAATAGGTGACGGGTCCTGGGTAGTCCATTTCCAACCCATAGTTGGGAATTTAGATACATAGCAAATAGAATCCATAATGTAAGTAGACACATAAAAAGGAGGATAGACCCTTTGTGACAAGGATCTCTTAGACCGGTAATTCATATCAGTAGTGTATAAATTATCAGAAAATATTTTGGCCCAATCTACGAGATCGACGTTTGTGGCAGTGTCTATGAGTGGTAGCCATTCAGATGAAAATTTATTTATGTCTGGCATCCCAAACAGCCTATAAAGCATGGCCACAGCAAAAAAATATGGAGAGGTGAAAGAACCAGTGCTGTACATACCATTTTTGTCCCTTTTTAGCGACTCCTCTGTTATGGTCCATTATTTAGTGGTTTCTGCCAGATTTGGGTTCTCTGCTACAAATTTCTTGACAAATTGCGTGTTGTAGGTCGTCTGAGGCTCAGGAAGATGATACATAAGCTTTAAGTCTTGCGCGGCGAATTATCCTATGAGCCCATGCCCTTGAGCCTTGAATTGTCTACCTTGTAACTCTGCATTGTCAAGTATCCATCTAATCATATCTGTATATGGAAAAATCTTGGGTCTAGCTGCTATTCGGTGAAGAAATGAACATGCCAGCTCTTCTAAGGATGGCTCGGAAGAGTTTTGTGATCCCGCGGTGCTATCAACCCTCATTACTCTAGGATTTTCCATCCCCAGCAGCCTATACATGCCTTCCCAGGTCGAAATTTCTACGTCCCTGTTGCATGTAGTGTCTGTGTACAAGGGCACCATCTCCTTTGTTTTTTCCTTCGTCTCGGAGCCTTGGGCTTTATGCTTCTTTCCCATTTGCTCCTACATTCGGCTTTTGAATCTTCTTATTTCTTAGTTCCTACAGATTACGAGCGAAGTGGAAATGACTGATTGAGCAAGGCGATGGGAGAGTTTTAAATGCAACAGATATACCAAATATGCCACCTTACGTGAAATAATTCTTTAGAAAAGCACGCATCTTTATTTTATTAAATAACTGACAACTAATCCACTTCTATCATTAAAAGCGCATGATTTGGGGTCAAATTATGGTAAGTGGCTTTTCTTTGAATGGTGTGCCCAAAGGATTCACGATTAAATGATTCATGATTTTCTTACGTTACATTGAAGATCATGCCATCACAAGGCACGTTAATCGCAAATCGCCAGATTGCACACTGCACCATCGCGACGATCGCAATATCGCAGGTCGCAACAACGCGGGTCGCAGGAGTTTGATGTTTCTTAAGTATTACCACTCTATTTCTGCGATGTGCGATCTTGCGATCGGTGTTATTGCAGATCGGCAGATTTTGAGGTTTTTCCTTATGAACATTACTTACTGCGATGCGATGTTAGGCTTAACGTGGGGGGGCCTTGCACATTAATGAAATTTTTTAAAGACCTTTACCTTATCGTAGACTTAGGTTAAAATATTCGAAAGACCTCTCTAAGCTTACGATGGTATCTTTATTTTGAAGAAGGAAAATTTGATTTTTCTCAAAATTAAACTAGGGGTCCCCATTCATTTAGTATTTTGGACAATACTTAAATGAAAAAGGGGGGGGGGGGTGGTTTGTTGGCCACAACAATTGGCGATTCACTTGGGAGAACCAGTTATCTCTGACCTTCTTTTGACATTTTCCAAGCTTCTAAAAGTGATAAAAAAAATTTCTCAGAAAACTTAAACTTCATTATAGAAAGATAAAAATATTATACTTCAAACTGTCAATGACATTTCGTTTCAACCCCTTTCTATTTACTTGTATTCTTAGCTTGTTCTTGCGTTTACAATAGCCTTTACTTGGTCTTAAATAAAAATTAAAATAAAGTCTTCCCTGTATAGCAGTCCTTTTCAAATATGCTTCTTTGTCGCAGGTAGAGCCTCTGCTCCCAGTAGGTGTCCATAGCCTCGACAGGGTTACCTATTAACCAGAAATGATCCTTTATCCTGCCTAAGTGTGTTTACAACCATTCAGAGAAAAACCCATTTTGACACTTTTACTTTTTTTTTTATTCTCTAAAGAACAATGTCTTGGTTTGGTGGCCAAATTATGACACAGTCACTCACTTGATTTATACTTTTGCTAAACAAGTTGGCTCGTGATGAGACCCCTTGTCTTTCGATTGCAACAATCTTGAGTCGTTGCCTTGTTTTGGTGGACATTTTTGGCAAAGTCAGCAAGTTATAATATCTGGGATGATGATAAGTCGGCTCGTGATGAGACCTCTTATTCTTTGAGATATAGTGTTTTCATTGGATTGCTTCCCTGAATGCTGCGATTTCCTTTAGCAGGGAGGAAGTCATTTTTCTTTCCTTAAGAAAGTTTTGGATGACAATAATAGAGCTTCTTTAGTAATCGCTATTTCTACAGGGACTCCTCATCTTGTCATTGATGCCTTTCATTGTACTGACGTAAAACAATTGCTTCGCTAAGATTGCTTTCTTCAATTTTTTGTAGTTGCAACTAATATCATATCTGGATTAAAGTTCTATTGATAATAAAGATCAAGTTTCAAAGAAAAATATTTGTCATTCATAGAAGCAGAAGTTCAAAATCTTGATAGAGAAAAAGGTGTCTTTCGTAAACTTCAAATGCTGTTGACCAAAGCAAACTTTATTTATGGAGAAAAATACTTAACGAAATGAGAAGCTGACATTCCCTAGGGTTGTGTAGACAATTGGGATAATCTTCTTTTCTTATTTTGACTATCGACTATTTAAAAATAAACCTAACTACCTAACTAAACTACTCCTACTCCTACTCTAATTATATACAAAAATTTGACTAGGTGAAATCATATTTCCAATGGAGCCACCTTCTCATTTTTATTCCTACACGTATGCAACTTTCCAACGTTAGTGTTAAGAACATAACTTTTCTTGGAATGTTAACGTTGGATGCGGAATACGAGTGCATAACTCCAGTTGGAATTTTGCTCGAAATTTCTTTCTCGCGAAAACTTCTTTCCAACTGGATATCTATTGGATCATAAAAATAAGGATGAATTTCTGTTATATCTTGACGATCTTGTAATAGAGGAAGTTCTGTACTTCCTTGACATAGCTTAGCTTTCCACAATGGTAGCTCGCCTTTTGGATGTTCTTTGATAAGGCGTTGGTCATACGAGAATAATCTATTAAAAAACTGAGAATTTAAAACACAATCCGATTTTGTACAAAATGAGTGGAAGTGGGAACAATAATAAAAAAAATATTTTTTTGTACAAATAAAGTTACAGCACAACTGGGATAAGCTTGTAAAATTTTTATGTTCACAAGAACTAGCCAGGTCATGTGAATCAGAAGATAAATTATGATTGTGAATAGGAATAGGGGTTTCTTCATGATATGAATCATAGATCGGGATATCGTTTTGGTCAGAAAAATGAGGCGAATGATCTTTGGCTTCAAAATGAGGATTGAATGATATGTTTTCTGAATCAGAATATCTCTCATTTTTTGATCTTTGATGAGTTACTTGAGATATATCAATAACATTGTCATTGGCAAAGTAACCATCATAACTAATTTTACCAGTTTCCCTAGATTCTTCCTTTTGGTCATATAATTTCAGACAAGGTGATTCAAGTGATCTTTGTTTGGAAGCAATCAAGGGATGTTCTATAGCTATCTCTTTATTTTGAAAATCTAAAGATGACTCATTTGAATTATCCTCTGAGTTTTTTGAAATATCTTTAATGTTGAGAGGGGAAAAGTTATCATCATTAAAAACATCAGGATAAAGAGAGAAGTGTGATTATGAAGTAACACATTTAAAACTATCATCATGAAAAAATCTTCGTTCATCAGATTCAATAGAGACATCGGGTTTTAGATCATACCTTTGTGTACTGATACTTCCTGAAAGAAAAATAGTTTGTTGTTCTAACCTTGGCGTCTGCATTTGTTGATTTGAAACGATATTATCTGACCTTGTATCAAAGTCATCTCCCGGTTCCATGGCAGGATTCCCTCCAACGTCCTCACTTTTGTCTTCTTGTATTAGAGTATGGATAACTCCTAGGCTTTTGGGGCTTTCTTCATTATGAGCGATTTTTATATTCAAATTGGAATTCTCATTCATATTAGAAAGAAATGAGACAAAACTCGAAATAATTTCTGCTTGATCAGATATAGGAGGCAGGGAATGTTCAGCATAATCTAAAGACTCTTCATCTATGAGTTCACTTTCAAGATCGTACTTTAGACAATCAAGATGAAATTGCATATTAAAATCCCTAATAGATTCATATTTTTTCCGAAGACAATCAATTTCATTGTATACCTGGTCATAGTCATAACAATCAAATTCAAGAATGAAAATTTTGACAAATTGGTCCCAGTTGTGAATTGATGAAACTGGGAGGTTTCTGCACCATTTTCTAGCTTCCACCATGAGTGTAAGAGTAAAAATTCTGCATAAAACGCCTTCATCAATTCTTTGAATATCATAACTTGAAATTCTTTGAATATATTGAAGAGCATGATTAAAAGCAGAAGACTTATTCTTACCATTGAATTTTACCTGAGACAAGAGTCTTACCACTTCAAGTGGAGTGTTGGAAGAGGTAGGAACATGGATGCAACTCCAAATGGGAAGTTTGTGAGCAGCCATCCAGATTCCAATGTTACGATTTGAAAATCATTCCAACAAACACTATGTTCAGGCCCTCCTTCTAGCGCCAAATATGTTGAAGCCCTGAAAATCGGGTCGACAACAAGGGGTATACCCACCCGGTCCGGACCTTGGTTGGCAGGTCCTTATCTGTTTGGTATAGCGGGTCTGACTGGGGATAACAGGACCAGTTTCCCGATCTTGGGTGTGTGTGTGTGTGTAGAGTTGAACTATGCTGATCTAAGAGTATTTTAAAGCTAATCTAATTTAGGTTCTTTAACTTTACTCTATACTATTGTAATCTAGTGAGAAACAACACATCAAATCTATCCTAACCCGGGATTGTATATCTTCCATTATGCGATCTAAAAATATTTCAAACAATAACTGGTAATAAAGATCATTCAACCATTATAAGAATAGAAATCATTAAAGATAAACCATTTTTCATAAGAAGTTAGGCAAAACAGTTGTGAACAACATATCGCATAATAAGCCATCCATATGTCAAACATAAACAATATGACTCCACCATACAAAAGTGCCAAATGATAACCCATACATTCATGCAGTAACATATAAACAACTAAAACTATAAATCACTTAAAGAATATGAGCAGGAATTGCCAAGAGATAAAACTACCATTTATGACTATTTCTATCCATAAGCTTCAAGCAAAAACGATTTATCTCTACTTTTTCTAAAATCTACCAAGAGTACAAAAGTGCAACATCAGTAGCGAATATCAAAATGCAAGTAAAAGTAAATCTCAATCCATCCATTCATCAAAACCTCCTCTTAGGGTGCAGAAGTGCATGTTTCGAGGATCAGTTTTTGACAAATATCTGGACCCTTCTCTAAATGCATGAGAAGGGTTAAAATACTACTTCCTAATTCTAATAATAGTGTTTTTACAAAATTTTAGGATACGGTTCTCAAATGACTGTCCTTTTTCTAATCTAAATAAAAGGAAACAACAAACTACTAAAAATAAGCTACTTTTGAATTTGGTCCTTAAAACTGCAAGTGTTCATCATGGATTTGAGAAGAGTCGGTTGGCCGACTTCTGCGCTGAGTTGGGCTACGAAAACAGAATCTATGAGAGCTAGCGCTACTTTCTCGGGTGAGTTTATGATGCATTTCACAGTCATCCATTGACTGTGTGGCTTGACTAAGTATGCCCAGTAACACTCCCAATTCAACCTGTTCAATGCCTGGATCGCCTTTCCCTTTTCCTGTGCTTTCTACTTCCATTCTGCCTCCATTCATGACTTGTTTGGTAGGTATCCCGGGGTGGTTTCTGTGATTAAGTTGGATTTGTGTAAATTTTCATTTACACAGTCTATAAGAATGCTCGCCTGTGTCGCCGCTGCCTCTGCCGCCTGTTCTGCCTGCCTGATTTGATCGTCCCATTTATTAAAGAGAAATTCTTTATGGCTTTCGTTTATTTTTGGTGCATTTTCTCTCTTCCCTTCCTCTCCATCCTGCCAAGCTAGATACTCTGTCACTCGTCTCTCAACTTGGTCGTAGTCACTTCGCAAGTCCGTCACTTGGTTGGTGAGTTTGTCGCTCAGCTCGCAATAGCGACTGCACTGCGATATTTTACGTCCCAACTCTTGCTGTTGTTGCAGAAGTTGCTCATTTAAGCCAGTAGACTCTGAAACGAATTCGGCAAGCTTGGGCTTGTCCTTGTGTATTTCTTGTAAAGCTTGCAACTGCTTTCCTTTTTCGTCTAGGCTTCTTTGATAGCTTATCTGCATTTGCTGAAAGTCTTCTTGTAGTTTCTTGAGTTGTTTGGATGCTTCAATACTAGCATTGGCTTGTTGTAGTTGTTGTTGTAGTAGCTTTATTTGGTTTTCTTGTTCCCTCAACAGTTGCTGAACTTCCGACGCCTTGTCGATAGTCGCAGAAGCATATGCTCCTGCGATCTGAGATAACTTCGTGAGATTTGTTGTCGGGTTGTTGTTAGGGTCTTTCCATAAGACGTCTAAATGTTCAGCGTCCTGTGAGAGTGTATTCTCTAGCTTTCTCTTCTTTCTTTGTCTCCTCACAACTGCTTTATGTTGGGGAATATAGAATACATTCAGTGGGGGAATTTCCTCTACACTAAGTAGAAAGTCAGAAGGCGGAGCGATATGACTGTGCTCCGTTTCTGAGACACTACCGACGATGGTCGAAACCATTTCTTGTGTTACCTGTGCATTTCTCACAGGTGTTCTTGGGACTTGCCCTTCAAGGCTGATTAGCTCGTTGAAGTTTTCCCATTCTTTGTCAAGCTCTGTTGTGACAAGTGGCGATTTAATGACGGGAGGAGGGACATCTTTTGGTGGGGAGGCGAGAACTTGCTGTTGCGACATTGCTCTTGATTGAGCTGTATCTTTAGCTGTTTGTTCGCTTTTTCCTTGGTCGCTTGCAGACTTTTTAGAACGTTCAGGAGTTCCTTGGGCAGCGTCAGATTTGGATTTGGAAGTACTGGAGTTTCCACTGAGGCTGACACTGGGAGTAGGCTCTCTGGCGAGCAGTGGAAGCTTTTCTAGAGGAACACTGGCTAGCCTTCTTTCTCTGTATAACAAAAATCTTTGGAGGTCATCTGGGGACAACCTCGACCGAGCTTCTCGCAAAACTTCCTGGAGTGAGCTTTTACTTTGAAACAAATCATCAAAAAAATCTTTCTTTCCGACGAATACTTTTATTCTCACATTTATAGTGAAATATTGGGCAACATTATTTAGGTCAAAAGGCCGAGCGGGGAATTTAAATAGCTGTAGAGACGTCACATTCTCCACTTCGGCGAAAGCGTGTCCTACATCGAATAATGAGAAGGCCCCACAAGCTACAGGAAACTGAGGCCATATGGCCTTCTTCTT
>APFE030621975.1:0-10891 GCA_000404065.3 Pinus taeda
AGCTAATTTCCATTTATTACTTTATTTTAATTTAAAAAATTGTTTATTAATTAATGATAATTCTTTAGTAGAAACTAGTTGTTATATTCTAATGACTAGAAAACATCTCTCTTCATCTATTTAATCTAATGCCATGATTTGGTTCTTCATCCTGTCCTGAAGAAGAACAACACTAGAAGGGTCGAAACGTGTCAACTTAAAGTTTATTGATGTGATTTTTACCGAAAGATATCTCAACATTCAAATAAAAATATTGTTAATTAAATATTATTAATTAATATTATTTCTCTATTTATTTCACTTGCTTTAAGAACAATTTTAAATGATTTATGGATAACTTCTTTCTCAAGCCGAGGACGATGAGAGTTCTGAGAGTGCCAAGGGTTTGATGCGGCTCTACAACTGGAAAGCCCTCACAGACTTCGCCGTTCAGCTTTTTACCTCCAGTTCTAAGGCATCCACAACACACATAGGCACAACTTCCATGCAATGGAACCCCCTCAGGGGGAGGACATGATGCCTCCCCCCGCTGATGCGAAAAATGGCTTGCGATAGACTGAAAATGTCAAGCAGGACCCTCCAGAAGACACAACAACAGAGAAGGAAAATAAGCCGACGAATAACAACACCAGTGAAGAACAACGAGTGACGTCAACCACTTGCAAGCTGGTAGCAGTTGACAGACCCAAAATCGAGCTCCCAAGTCAGTGAATAAACACTAAGATCCAGTTTATGAGGGATCATGCTTTGATCAGAAAGTTCATAGGCCTTTGGCCAACGGAAAAAGTGTTGCATGGCTGGACGCAGCCAAATGAAACCCAAAGGGGCATATAACTTTGCAGTTAGGGACCCAAGGCTTATTTACTACCATATTCAACTGTCTGGAGGACCGAAACAGAGTATTGGATGGAGGCCCTTATTTCTTCAATGCTGCAGGGTTATACTTAAGAGGATGGATCGAGCGCTTTAACCTGGACAAAGAAGATATGAGCTGGGCCCCGATTTGGTTGCGTCTTTACTCTCTTCCCCTGGAGTACTGGGACGAAGACTCCTTGAGAGACATTGGGAATGGCTTAGGAGAATTCGTCAAAGTGGCAGAGGAGACAAAGCTGACGCGATACACCTCCTATGCACGGATCTGTGTATACATGCACCTCAACAAAGCACTCTCGGATGCGGTAAGCCTCTATCATGATGATTATGAATGGTTACAAACAATAGATTACGAGCATGTACCATTCTGTTGTAGAAAATGCCATGCCCTGGGCCATTTATTCCGAGACTGTCCCTCCAATATAAAATCCACGACCACCCCTGCAATGGACAAACCCGACTCGGACGGGTTCAAAAAAGTCCCCACTCGCAAAAAGACCCATAAAAAGCCCTCTACCACAGCCAAAAAACCTGTCACTAGCACCTCCATGCCCTCAACAAGCAACGACTTTGAAACCTTGCTCCAGCCAGAGGTTCTTATTCAAGATAATCAAGAACAATCTGTAGACATTCCCAATACCTCTGCCCTTTTTTCTTCATCCATCTCAAAGAAAGCCCCCTCTCCTAAGCAACCTGTGGATATCAATCCGCCCTTTCCCTACAATCCGCAGGAAAAAAAAAAGACTATTCAAGGAATGTAGATAGATAGCACTCAAATGTAGCTCACAATAGTAGATGACATAGCGACAGAGCAGGAAACAATACAACACATGGAAGAGGAACCAGAGAGCTTCGACATCGGAAATCTAGATATACTAGGACTTGAACAGGCGTGTAAGAAAAAGGAATATGACAAAATTCCTGAGAAACAACTAGAGAACTTAGAAATAATTCTCTCAAGAGCACAGAAACAAATATCATTAGGTGTCCAAACCAGTAGTCAATGGGATGGAAGAAACATCTTCAAGGACAACAAGAAACGAGGAAGGAAAATAGATCTTCAGAGAACCATTCGCATAGGGGAAATGTTGGTGGAATCTGGAAGATACTCCAAGCTTACCAAATATTACAAGCCCCTTTCCAATCGTGAACCATGAAGCTCATCTCATGGAACATTAGAGGGCTCAACAGCCCGGGGAAAGGTCGACTAATAAAGAATATGTTATAATAGGAAAAGCCTCAAATTCTCTTCTTGTAGGAGACCAAGTGTAATTCCACAACGGTGGATCGGATCCTAGCCAAAGTGTGGCCAGGAAGTAAAGAAGTGGAAGTGGATGCCATAGGAGCCTCAGGAGGGCTAGCCATCGTATGGGATGATAGAACCATTACACTCACCAACATACATGCCAGCAAGCACTTTATTCAAGCCATGTTTCATATAACAGGAACAAATGTACATGGACATTTGACCAATGTCTATTTCCCCAGGAGGTAACCAACAAAGTAGACACACTGGACACCTTAACTCAGATCAACTTGGAAAGATCCCACCCACTTTGGATCACATGAGGGGACTTCAACATGATTACAAGATTGGAGGAAAAAAGAGGAGGAAGGACCAAGCTGGATTGCGATAGCACTCACTTCAAAAATTACATTCATAACAACAGGCTTATAGACATGGAATTCAACAATGGAGTCTATACTTGGAACAACAAGCGTACATATGCCCATCAAATTACATCTTGATTAGACAGATTTCTGCTCTCTGATAACACAATTCATCTTGGTGGGGATCTCTTGGCCTCTATCCTACCACTCTCTAGCTCGGACCACTGGCCCATTAGGCTCCACTAGTACAGACTGGGGGACAATTTTCGCAGGCCCTTTTGGTTTGAAGCCTTTTGGCAGAATCACCCAGATTTTAATAACTTGATCACAGAGACATGGAAAAATTTCATACCACCAGAAGGCACAAAAATGTACAAGTTCCAACAAAAGCTAAAAAATATCAAGGAAAAAATAAAATAATGGAATCGCTCAATCTTCGGTAACATATTTCAAGCGCAACACTCTCTTGAACAAACAATGCAAAAATTACAGCAAAGAATCATAGACGAAGGCAGATCTGAAACCATAGCAGAACAGGAATGTCAACTACAAGGGAAGATCTCAGAAAGAGTAAGACAGGTAGAGATTCTTTGGAGACAAAAATCAAGGATCCGTTGGCTCAAGGAGGGAGAGCGCAATACAAAGTTCTTCCATCATACCACGAGCCAATGAAGAATGCATAACAACATTAACTTCCTCCAAAATCGACAAGGGGAGCACCTAGAGAAGCATGAAGATATAGAAGAGGAGCTCCTCACCCACTTTCGGAGGGTGCATCAGGAAACGAAGGCTGATCAGTGGCCAACGATAGAGAAGATCATTGATTATTCCCAAGATCGTAATTGAGGAACACAACCAATTACTCCTTAGGCCCATAACTTTATAGGAAGTGGAGACAACTATGAGACAGCTCAAGGTTGGGAAACCACCTGGACCAGACGGCTTCACTCGAACTTCTTTCACAACTTCTGGGATCTAATCAAGGAGGAATTTTGGCAGGTAGTTGAGGAGTCTAGAATTAACAGATGGATGCTTTCGTCCTTGAATGCCACCTTCATTGGCCTCATCCCTAAGGAGGAGAAAAGCTAGACTCCAGACAAATTTTGACCTATTGTACTTTGTAATGTTATGTACAAAATTGTCTCCAAAGTGATCGCCACACGCCTCAAGCCCCTGCTACCCCCGCTTATATCACCGGAGCAATCAGGATACGTGGAAGGAAGACAGATCACTGATGGAATAATTCTCACTCATGAAATCATTCATTCCCTAAAGCAAACCAAAAAGGCAGGTATGCATCTCAAAATCAACCTCTCAAAAGCTTTCGATACTTTAAGATGGAATTATATTCAGAAAATGTTGCTTGCTTTTGGCTTTACCCCCCCTTGGGTAAGATGGATTATGAGTCTCATCACTTCAACCTTTTTCTCAATTCTTGTCAATGGGACCCCCTCCAGCCCCTTTCACCCGTCCAGAGGTATCCGACAAGGGGACCCTCTCTCACCCTTTTAATTCATTATTATGGCGGAAGGTCTGGGTCGTTACATAAAAGATGCCCTTCAAAGCCAGCAATTATGTGGCCTTTCTTTCCAGAATACTCCTGCTTTCACCCACTAGCAATTTTTGGATGACAATATGTTATTTTGTCATCCTTCGGTCCAAGAAGCCCGTAAACCGAATTCAATTTTATCTAACTTCTCAGATGCCTCAGGCGCTTGCATTAACAAATCAAAGTCTCAAGTCTTCTTCTTTCACACTCCTGCCATCACTCAATCCTCAATAGCTAGAATTCTGGGATTATCGATTGCATATCTGGCCTCCAAATACCTGGGAGCTCCCATGACAACCTCTGCTTTGAAGCACTCATCCTGGAAAATTCTCCTAGAAAAACTGGAAGCTCGTATCTCTTCATGGACCTTCAAAGCTCTCAATATGGCGAGTCGACTAGTGTTAATCAACGAATTGCTACAATCCATGCCGCTATACCTTTTCTCAGTCCTAGCAGCACCCAAATGGGTTCTCAAAGCAATCAAAAATCTCCAAAGGGATTTTTTATGGGGGAATACGAAACAAAAGAAAAAATGGGCTCTGGTAAAGTAGGAAACTGTTTGTCACCCAAAATCCTCTGGCGGCACTGGTTTGAGGGACCCTCAGCACATCAACGAGGTCATGGGAGTGCGCATATGGTGGAGATGGATCTCGAAACCATATACTCCTTGGGAAATACTCTGGATAGCTAAGTATGCTCACAATAGACCAGTTGACGATTTAATTCGGCGTAAAGAAGTTGGCGTAGGCTCTCTAATTTGGAATGCTACCAAACAACATAAAGATCTAATCCGACAACACAGTTTCTGGGAAATCAGGAAGGGAGAAAATGCAAGGTTTTGGGAGGACTCTTGGAAGCAAAGACCAAAACTGAAGGACCTACTCATGCCCCACCACCTTCATGATTGGGTCGAGCAACCGACAATCAAAGGAAATCAACTATGGGAGGAATTTCACAGTCAGGGTTATAGACAATGGTTAAGCTCAAATCTCATCCTTAGGCAAGTGATGCAGGAGCAACCAGCAACAAGGCAAGCAAACCTAGGCCAGAGGATCAGAACAAAAGAAAAGCGTGATTTAAAGGAGAAAATAGATTTAAAAAGGATAAAGCAGATTTAAAGCGTGCATGCATGAAGCTTTTGTGGAAAAAGTTAGGAGAGCATATGATTGATCCTTCCTAAAATTCTTATATAATTGTAATGTGATAGGGTGTGAAAGATATATCTGTTTGTGAGGAATTTTGTGAGTGTCAAGATGTAGTCGAACTAGAGCTCGTTTTAAGGCTGAAATGCCTTAATTTTGTAACTGTTTTATATAATATATATAATCATGTTCTAGTGTATGTTGGGTATACTTATGTGTTTTATAGATGCTGTGCATGCCCTATCTTTATAGCAATTGTATTGTGTGCCTGTGGATTTTTATAATTACTGTGCGTTCTGAATTCCAATTGAAAAACTGGTAGAATTGTGTGTAATTTTATGGACAGCGGAGCCAGTCAAGGGAAGGGATTAATAGAAAGGCCCAGGTTTGAGATTTTTAAATGGAACTGGGATTTTGGGCAACCCTCAAATTCTCATTTTCATCAGGTGGTATCAGAGCAGTAAGATTCTGCGGAAAGAGGTACAGTTGTGTTAAAGATGGAGAGTTTATGGTCTTGATATTGTGCAGATGGCGGCGGCGGAAGGTGAGAATATTTGCAGCAACCTAGAGAAGGATGCCAAAAGACCAAGTGCGGGAGGGCTTGGTGAGGTATCGTGTAACAGAGGAAGCTGTTACTGTAGAGGTTAGCTGCATCTCACAGAGTTTAGTGGAAGAATGCGGTGGATAAAATTGATATTATGAAGACCATAAGCATATGACCAGGAGGTCATAAATTTTTGTGCCTGGGGAGTCTGATGCAGGAGCAACCAGCAACAAAGCAAGCAAACCTAGGCCAGAGGATCAGAACAAAAGAAAAGCGTGATTTAAAGGAGAAAATAGATTTAAAAAGGATAAAGCAGATTTAAAGCGTGCATGCATGAAGCTTTTGTGGAAAAAGTTAGGAGAGCATATGATTGATCCTTCCTAAAATTCTTATATAATTGTAATGTGATAGGGTGTGAAAGATATATCTGTTTGTGAGGAATTTTGTGAGTGTCAAGATGTAGTCGAACTAGAGCTCGTTTTAAGGCTGAAATGCCTTAATTTTGTAACTGTTTTATATAATATATATAATCATGTTCTAGTGTATGTTGGGTATACTTATGTGTTTTATAGATGCTGTGCATGCCCTATCTTTATAGCAATTGTATTGTGTGCCTGTGGATTTTTATAATTACTGTGCGTTCTGAATTCCAATTGAAAAACTGGTAGAATTGTGTGTAATTTTATGGACAGCGGAGCCAGTCAAGGGAAGGGATTAATAGAAAGGCCCATGTTTGAGATTTTTAAATGGAACTGGGATTTTGGCAACCCTCAAATTCTCATTTTCATCAGCAAGCCACACAATCCATCAAAGATAGTCTAGATACGGAACTCTCAAACAGGAAAATACACCAGTCAGATAAGAAAGACATCATTAGATGGGGTTATGAAACGAGAGGTATCTTCACATCCTAGGAAGCTTATCATATAATATTAAGGGACCACACTGTCAAGGATAGCCTTTGGAAAAGAGTTTGGGAACCACCAATTTGGCCAAAAATTACCACCTTTCTCTGATCGCTATGCCACAATAAAATCCTTACTTGGGATAATCTAAGGAAACGAAGTTTTCATGGACCCTCCATCTACCCAAACTTTAAATGGGCAGAAGAAACAAAAGAACATCTCCTAAACTCATGTCTGTTAGCAACCTAACTGTGGGAGAAATTCAACTTCAGATGTCAAAGAGATGGTCGAAATAAGGAGAATACAACCAGCACCATACGCTCATGGGTACCTCACCCTTATCAAAGCAAAATTTTAAATGCCTTATGGAAGCTTATACCAAGTTTCCTCATGTGGATGATTTGGAAAGAGAGAAATAGCAGAATCTTCAAAGATCATTCCTCTCCCATAGAGGTTATATGGAACAATATAAGTCAAAACATACGAGAAACCTTGATGCTCCAAACTTGGTTTGATGATGATTTCCCTACAAACCAACAAGAACAAAATATATGGATGAATTGGAACCTCCAGTGGAATCATGAGCAGGTACACCAAAGGAAAATCCCTCCCACTGGAGCTACACCTGATAAATGGACTCCACCCCCACCACATATGGTGCTGCTCAAATTTGATGGAGCGTCAAAGGGAAACCCAGGTAAAGCGGGATTTGGAGGAATATTCAGAAATTACAAGGGCAATGTTCTCCAAACTTTCATGGGGAAAATTGGATGGGATACAAACAACTTAGACGAATTAGAAGGAATGTGGCAAGGACTTCTCTTGGCTCAGAAAAATGGATTTTTCCCACTCATAATCAAAGGGGACTCTCAGATCTTAATCAACATGATCAACCAGATCTTACAGGGAACTCCAACACATAAAGTGGGTAGTAGTTGGAGATTGGCGGATAGGTTGGAACAGATCGAATAATGGCTACTCATTTATAGAGCAGTTACCATCAGGCACATTCGTCGGAATGGTAACAAAGTTGCAGACCTCCTTGCAAATATTGGCGTTGAAAGTGGTAATACCCTTCATGTGGGAGCTCTTAGCACTATAGCCAATACTCAACATTTGCAGGATTTCAATGATTTAGTGCAAAAGGGAAGTGCAAATGCAGAGGAAACGCACCCAGATGCGGGTGTCATCAACCGCATTTAACTGATAAGACGGTTTGCCGGCGGGTTGGGAGCCCATCTGGGTAAACGCACTGTCCTGAGAGCCCACCGCAGTTGAAGTTAACACACCTTGCAGGCAACATTTATTGTCCTCGAAAGCTGTGACGAGCTTTTTTCCTTCCGCACCATGGCATCTGTAAACAGTATAGTTTCTCCTCCCCTTCTCCATGGCGTTTGTTCTTTGCAAGCGACCGAACCTTGTCTCAGAACTGTTACAGGTAGACGCTGCCTGATTCTCCCTTGTCAGGATTTTGGTAATGGTTTTCATTTCTCGCATTCTCGTCATTGTCATCTTGATTGTGGCTCGCCCTCCCTGCTCTAACTCAACATCGCCTTCAACCCAATACTTCTGCTATCAATTCAGCAATGCCTCACCTCAGGCACCGCATGCACAGTAGACGCGGAGGCTTGCATGGAGGCTTCAATCGCTCGCAAGTTTCTACCAGCTCCTCCTCTGAATCCCCTGATTCAACCACTGAATTGCCCAGCTACCCAAATACCAGAAGTAGAAGTGGTTCGCGGGACAATGCTATCCACACCGTGGAGCTCCCACCTGTCTCTCTTTCTGGCCCTCATAGCACCCAATTTCATTTCAGCAGCTCCCTAAACAGGCCTACAATTATCGCTACCATCACAATTTCTTTCAAGGAGGAATCTGCAGCGCAAAATACTCTGTCTGGTCGTGAGAACAAGCAGAACAGGGTAGAGCCAGGAAGTCATGGGATGAGTAACATGCAACAAGGTGAAAGCAGTCAAGCCCCGCATGGCAACAACAAAGGTAGGAATACTCGTAAGTGACAAATGGATGCTGAGGGCTCTGTGGAGCCTCCAAACATTCATGGATGAGGCGCGTCTGAAGAGGAAGACGATTGGTATCGGTTTTCCTGCCGGATTGAGGAAGAGCCAGCTCCGAGAGATCTTCCAGCCTAACACGTGGCCTCACGCTAAGGCCTTTGGCTCCTAGATGGATTTATCACACTGTTTTGTGGTCTCTCGGTCTCAAGCACAGGACTCCAGCTTCCAGGTGGATATGTTTCTATATTACGTGGTTTTGTGGTTTTTTTGTGTCCTATCTTCATGCCAAATGTCTTGTTTTCTCGGATGTTTCACTGCCAAGTGGAAATGTCATATTGTAACTTGGCTCTGTTCCTGTCTTTTTGGTTCAGGCTTTGCATGGTTCCTGTCTTTCTGGTTCATTTTGAAAAACCAAGGTTTTAGTTGTTATGGTTCAATGGCTAGTTTCCCCAATAATAGGGTAGTCTTTAACGAGCCTTGGACTGGTTTCTCCTCTATTGGGGCAGTCCAACACCAACAGTTGTATTCTAAGATGATGATTGATGCTTAACTTCTCTGAGATTAGGTCCTTCTGTAACTTTTTGTATCATGATAATAGATCAATACTACTTAGAAAAAAAAAATTTATTTATCTATTTATTAATATATATATATTTTTAACACATTTATATTAATAAATTAAACTCAAAGATTTATATTCAGCCCAAGGACTAATATCAAAATCCCTATGAATAACATTATACCCTACGAATATGAACCCTTATATTAATAAACCCAAGGTATTTATATTATAAACCCAAGGTATTTACACTAAAACCCCAAGGGATTATAAATCCAAGGAAATAATATTAAACCTAAGGGATAAATAATATAAACTCAAGGTATATAAACCCTAAAATAAATATTATAAACCCTAAAACAAGCATGGCTGATAATAGTTGATTTTCATATTGAGACAATCTTTGTCATAATGCGACATTGGACCATGGTTTCCAATGATTGATTTTCATATGAAGACAATCTTTGTAACAATGTGAAGTTGGACCATGACTGATTTTCATATTGAGAAAATATTTGTCAAATTGTGACATTGGACCATAGTTGACCATGATTATAAACCAAATGGACTTATATTAAACCCAAATATTAATATTATAATCCCTATGAAAAATATTATACACTAAGAATATGAACACTTAGATTAATAAACCCAAGGGATTGATATTATAAACCTAAGGGAATAATAAACCGACAACATTAATAAATGATTGATTTGCTTATTGACTCAATCTTTGTTGCAATGCGACGTTGGACTATGGTTGACCATGCTTGATTTTCATATTGAGACAACCTTTGGAACAATGTGATGTTGGACAATGGTTAGCCATGGTTGACTTGGTAGATTTTCATACTGAGACAATCTTTGTCGCAATGCGAGGTTGGACCATGGTTGTCACAATGTGAGGTCAGGCCAAGGGATTGATGAACCCAAGGGATATCAACCCTTAGATTGATAAATCCAAGGGGTTGATATTATAAACCCAAGGGATTAATTATAAAACCCTAAGGTATTGTAAACCCAAGGGAATAATATTAACCCTAGGAGAATGAACCCTTGGACTAATAAACCCAAAGGATAAACCTAGGATTAATATTATAAACCCTAAGATCAGTGAAAGACCTTGTGAAACCTAAAGATGGGAAAGGTGTTTATGTCATCCCTTGCTCCCGTGGGACTCCCTACATTGGTGAAACTGGTCGCTCAATTAATTAGAGGATTCTTGAGCATGCAATTGACATCAAACATGGAAGGTATCACTCCTCCACTTTGGAAAAACATGCGGAAAAGAAAAAACATCACATCTGTATTGAAGAGGCGAGGGTCATTGCAAGGATTGATCATTTTCATCATTGTAGGTTTAGGGAGGCATTGGAAATTGAAAAGAGGCCTATCAATATGAATAAAGACGATGGTTGGAATATTAGCAGGTGTTAGATCCATACCTTGTATTCCTAAGTTTTTATAGTATTTAACTATATAATATATATTTTATTATTTATTTTAATTAGAATCACTGGTATTCCTTTATTTTTCTTATTTATTTTCATTTTTTACCATATTTTATTTTTTGGATTTAAATAATAAAATTGAGTTAATTCATTATTTTGATTTATCTTTGATTTATTTATTTTATTTTTTCATTTTCTTATTACTATTTTTAGTTTTATTATCTAGAATAGTTAAATTTGAC